>JALPQI010014385.1:0-34536 GCA_025490895.1 Thaumatotibia leucotreta | reverse complement strand
CATCGCGCGTCTGCCTAGCATTACGGCCGTCTTGAAACAGAGGCGGTTGCGTTGGCTGGGACACGTGCAAAGGATGGAGCCCACTCGTTTGCCGCGCATGACTCTCCTCAGCGAAATCGCCCCATGCCAAACGACCGGTAGGTCGACCTATGCTCCGTTTTAAGGACAGCTTGAAACGTGACATGTTTTCGTTCGGCATCGATCACAGCAGCTGGGAGGTTGTGTCACAGGATAGAGACCATTGGAGGGAGACTCTAAGCAAAGGCGTTGTTGCACACGACAGCGCCTGGTTTGATCTCCTTTCTGCTAGGCGAGAGTTGAGACACCAGCGCGCTGCCTTTCCTCCCGATTCGCCTAACACTGCATTTACTTGTGCGAAGTGCGGTCGCAGTTGCCGCTCCCGTATCGGTCTATTTAGTCACACCCGTAAGTGCCAAACCCGAACGGACGCTGCTTAAATCATCTTTTATAGATGTACCAGGCCAATGATGATGAACGTACCTACGTCATCATTTTTGCTAGTCATATTATAAACAGTATAAATTGGTGGTTCAAATTCCGATGTTTGTTGGTCATAATTATTCTTAATCATACGAATAAGTGTCATTTTAAGTCTATGACATCATTATCACAGAATATTAAAAGCAATAAACTTTCTTATTATAATTGTTGTAACTTCTGCATCGGAAAGTTATAATGATTCGTTGTTGCGTGATTATGTCAATGTTATGATATTGCTAGATTAAGGGTGAAGACACATTTATCAGCATGCGTACGCATTTTGTCTATAGAAAATGTCAGTATAGTATGGGACCGCGTCCAGCTTTCCGCACGCGTACGCATGCTTACACGTTTCAAACTAAACGGCCAATTTCCTTAGACAAAATGTGTACTCATGCCGATATATGTGTCTTCACCCTTAATAAACTTATTTTACAAGTCAACAGTGCTGAGTATAGTAAAAGTGAAACTTCAAATAGTATGAGTATTATTTTGAAAGTCGCTTCTGCTCTTCTTTGAAGTCTTTCTTTTCAGATGAAATATTAAATTTCATCTCTGGTCACTGGTGTAGGGTTAAAAACGGGGGTAGCTTTTAATATTTATGTTAGTCAACAACACAAGTGCGATGTAATGTGCCTGCATTGAATAAACTAAATTTTTTTTGTTCTAATATCTGTCAAGGAGGTCAGTTGGTTCGGAGACTTCTAAGTATTGACCAAATACGAATGCAAAACATTGTTCACCACATGTTGTATTGTTGATGTTGTTATGTATTCAGAAGCAGTCCGTTTATGGTCAATGTGTCAAATTTTCTGTAATATAATGGTCGTAGAATATAAAGTGGAGCTTAATAGGCTTTAGTTACCTAGCACCGAGTGATGGTGGAAATATTAAGTATCTTTAATACTTTATTGCACACAATGCCTAAAAATCTGGCCAAGAGCATGTTGGGACATGCTCAAATATAGGTTCCGTAGTTATTGAAAAACAGCTGGGCCGCTATTCGTGATTTTTGTTTAAAATTTTTTGTACCCACGGTTTAAAATTTATAGGGATTTACAGGGTCACAAAAAAACCGTTGTCAAATATTAACATTTGACTTAATATTTAAATTGACCGTACAATTAAATTTATTTACTCCGAACGATCAATGTAACGCATGTACTGCTTGAGGTGCGTTCAAACCAAAAGAGCATTCGCTGTTCTATCCCTCGTTCTACGAAATCAACCAATCACGTTATGTGTAACGATCGAATTTCGTAGAGTGGGGGAATAGAACAGCGAATGCTCTTTTGGTTTGAACGCACCTTTAGTTGTCAAACGTTGCGAGTGGCTGCGATCTGTCATTGTCAAGTGCAAATTAAGGATTCATGTTGAAGTACATTGCTTCTCGATTTTTCTTGGAAAGTTGATACTTTTTAAATTAGAATTTTGAATCAAATACCGCTCACGGTTTGGCTAAAAATCTGCATCGCATTCCTCGGTTTCAAAAAAACCTTTATCATGGTAACACACTGTATGTATTTGTGTATACAATATTGTATTATTACAAACACCTCTCGGTAGAGACCAAACAAAGACGCATTGAAACTTAATGCTTCCTGCGAGATGCCAAAAACTGCCTTTGAAGCAAATACATTGTTAACTGATAATTCTTCAACCTTATTACCAATACGTAAGGTCCAAATACTGTCAAAGAAACAATGTGCCTCACAGAGGCTCATTTGTATTATCGCACGCCTTTGCACTTTCACACAAAGACGGTCTGTGAGTCACTAATACTTTCGACTGTTCTTTGTTGATTGATATTATGATTACTTTATAAGAATACTCGATTATCTGTTTCGGTTGCCGTGCATACCTAAACTCGTATCTGCAACAGGGGGCTTTCAAGTATTACGTAACGCAATTTTGGGGAAGGGGTGTTTCGTAAAACGTTACGTTGCGTTACAGGCGGGAGGGGGTCTTCCTTACAACTGCACGTTAAGTAATTTTTTTTTGAAAGTAAAAAACTAGGGAATCAAAACTCCCAAATTGGCAACCCTTTTCAGTTACGTTTCACGGGGAATCCCTCGATTGTATTAGTCTGGTCTTCATTTTTCATTTGTTCTTGCAAGTTGGCAACCTATATAACTTTTTGCGACTTTAGAGTAAGAGAGACTTTAGAGAGGGGGGGGGGGGTACAGAAGAACGTTACGGTGCGTTACAAAAGGGGGAGGCGGGAGTCAAAATTGCGTTACGTAATACTTGAACGCTCCCATACTCACTTGATAGAAAAAACAGCCGTATTCAAAGCGAAAGAAAGGCGGAGTTGATTTTTCATGAATTGAATGTTGTAGATCTGAGGCTAAGTATAGCGATAATGTAGTCTGATGACCCGCGGCCCTACCGCGAAAATCGAAATTCGTAAATTTCGAGGGTTTGTCTGTCTTTAGAGTGAGACAGACTCTGTCTCACTCTAATGACGCCTTCGTTTGCGTGACAGAGAAACGTTAAGTGACGTTGGTGATCTTGGTCGTTTTTCTTTGGTATATGACATCCAATATTTTTATAATTAATACAAATTACAAATGCAATCCAAAGCTCTCGATAATTCATATTTAGTACAAGATTTTCCTCAATTTATGCGTCAAAGAATGTTAAGCTAAATACATCTTAAATTGTCGTTAAAGGGATTTATCTCCGGTTTATTTTCAGCGTCTCAGTCCTAAATTCCCAATTAGTTATTGGTTTGATAAAACGTGCTTTTGTCAGGCTAATGGTTCCCTTATTCAATTCATTCACAATCATTGCAGCCTACTATGAATGAAACCTATTGAAATATATACTTAAGTACAGAAATAATTTAAAAAATCCCCCGATTTATTTACTTCTAGTTTGTCGTGATATCGTGATCAAAATAGGACATTGAATAGGCCTTTAAAAGAGTCACCTCATTTTTTTGTGGCATTTTTAAACGTGAAATCACGTATTGCTTGCCCTTAAAATATGCTTAAGGCAGCTTTGTAAAATACTACGTATATCCGATAAATCCGACTTAGTTACAGTCCATTTAATATACGAAGGCCCGATTCCACTTGACAAAGTCATAAGGCGTTAACAATAGGATCAGTGATAACAAAAGATACCTGTCCACGTCCAGTCCAGACCATTTTGTGGCGTGATATTTTTTGCAGACATCGATGTACGGCACGTGCCGATTTGTAGTGGACCAATGTCAGCCTGCATAGCCTAGTTGGTAGTGACCCTGCCAACATAGCTGGAGGTTCCGGGTTCGAATCCCGGCGAGGGCATTATTTGTGTATTTATTTATCACAAATATTTGTTCCTTGGTCATGGCTGTCTATGTATTTAAGTATCTATATGTATCTATCTATTATATATATCGTCGCTTGGTACCCACATCACAAGCCTTAATTGAGCTTACCGTGGGACTAGGTCGATTTGTGTAAGATGTCCCAAGATGTTTATTTATTTAATTAAATGACAAAAGTTGCGAATGTCATCGGGCCTTCGTATTTGAAATGGACTATTCGTGTCCACTGAAACCGAGTAGCCAGGTAGTTTCGTCATCATCATCAACTAAAGGTGACGACGTGAGTTGAGAGAACTCCCACGGACATTTGTGACTTTTGGTATTTTTTCTTTAGTGTAAAGCTTGTTCACGAAATAAAGTAGCCATCGTAAAATCAGTCTCTACTGTTACGCAACATTTCCATGTAGTTCTAACAGCCATGGGACTATAAATTTATTCTTCTGTTTTATGTTTAACAATACAATATCCAAAAGCATTCGTCATTTCGTCATTCTGAAAAGTCTTCAAAATCAAAATAACTTCAGATAATGCTTAATGCTAAAGTTCACGCCCAAAAAATTGCGAACTTCCGAGACGATTTCAACAATGTTAGTCTTGATATAATTTGTAAAAATTGTAGACACGAGATTCACAGTTTATTATAGTATCGCTATTGTAATTTAGTTAAGACTCATTCGGAAACTAAATGACCCAAAATGGTAAAATAAGTAAGAAACACTACTTAAATCCAGAAGTTTAAATAAAAGTCCATAATTATGGAGAAATTGATATAAATATCAACCACAGCATCCTAGAAGATAGGCAAAGAGCGCTTCTTTGTAATAACACCCATACTAAGGTATGGTCTCATACAAAAAAAAAAAAAGAATTATACAGCAATGGCTACTTTATTTCGTGAACAAGCCTTATAATAGTGTCTCAAGTTTATAATGTGCCCCGTGTTGTCACGTTGCATTGCAGTTTAGCAATCACTATTGCAAGTAATAATCCCAGTTAAAATATTGACATAGCGCAGTAGGTTAAGCTACCGATAACAAAGGACGCTGACGCATGCGCGGGGCGCGCTGATGTTTTTGGATCGACCTGCTGACTCATGGGTGAAGTAATCTGGACTTTCAAACTGCGGAGGGTCTGTTCGACTTCTGTAAATGACCGTCCACGAAAACTGGTGATTTTGCGTCGGTAGTGTTGTGAAAAACGCTCGTTTTGACTTTAATCCTTTTAGGGCACCGGTTGCAAAAATGACCACCCCATAGCACTGCATAGCACTTACCTGTTAAAGGTTTAAACCTTATAGTCTCACTCCCTTATTCATAAACGTCTACTAAGGGTGAAGACATGCATCAGAATTCAGCTTGCGTCTGCACTCTGCAGTATGAAACGTACGTGCTGAAAGCTGGACGCAGTCTCATACTAGACGAACATTTTGTGTAGACAAAATGCGTACGCATGCTGATATATGTGTCTTCCTTCACCCTGAATGACTGTCCGGAAAGTCTGAAGATTATTTGTCGCCAGCATTGTTGGGAAAAACACTCGATTTAAGACTTTAAAATTTTTCGTATGAATCAGTACTTAAATATCGAGTGTTCGAAAACACCTTACCCCGTTTAAATCATTCTTATACACACTAATTCCCTAGGTCAAAAGTATGAAAACAAACGATGCAGTCAGTGATCAAGCATTTACATAGGTACCAATAAGAATGAGAATGAGTTGTCTAAAAAAAAATTGTTGGAGGTTGCTTATGATATATAAAAACAAAATGTTTGTCTTCTTTTAACTTCAGGGTACTGGCCTACTACCGCGAAAATGGAGGATTTTTCTCTGTCATTCAAACGAAGGCGTCTTTAGAGTAAGAGAGACAAATCCTCGAAATTTACGAATATCGTTTTTCACGGTAGGGCCGCTGATAAGAAATCGCGATTACCTATAGAGAGACCTAACAATATTTGAGTAAATTGTAATGTGTCCATAAATTGAAAACCATCTCTACTATGGTAGTAATTTAATTGGTTTGCATTGTTTCTTAAATTAAACTTGTTTCTATACTTTTGGGTCGGTATATGGTGTCCTATCGTCTGACAAAAAATTAAATTGGCTAATTTACAGCAACCAACGACGGGCAAAATTATGCACTTCATCAAAAAATATCGTTTACCACTTTTCAACTTCATTACCCCAAATCGTCGAAAACTGGTAGATCACATTTGTCGACTGTTCTGATTGGCCATCGTGGTATGAATCAAAGAATGACGTCATGATGTCCCAAAGCGTCAACAGATGACGTAAGCCGTAGGCTGGTGTGGTTTACGACTAGACCTTATGTGGAGTGGTCGAAGCCTACACCACGCCCACGTGGCACCCTTTAGATAAAATTTAAGAGGTCTGAATTATTGATACACAATTGCAACAGTGTCTTTTCAAAACGGTTTGTTTTTAGTTTATCAATGGCATTTATTTATCTTATGAAATCGTACAAAAAAATAACCGTTGACAGAGTGGGATTAAGCCGCTTCGAAAAGACACTCTTCAATTGGTAATTAAGGAGCAAAGGCAGGGGCATCATTTTATTTAACGCTGTCGCATACAATGATATTAAATAGTAATTTGTTATTATTAATCATCAGCCGTGCAGCGTGTCTATTTTCATGGTTACATAGCAGAATGTGCAGGTCACAAAATGTGCAGATCGCAAATGTGCAGTTCTGACAATTAGCAGATCGCAAATTCGAAACGAAGTGATCCGCCAGAGAACCAAGGTGACCGACATAGCTCTGAAAGTTAGTAAGTTGAAGTGGCAATGGGCTGGCCACATATGTCGCAGAACCGATAACCGCTGGAGCATACGTGTTCTGGAGTGGAAACCGCGTCTTGGTAAATGTAGCGTGGGACGCCCTCCGGCTAGATGGCGGGATGATTTGCATATGGGGGCTGGCAGAAACTGGATGCATAAAGCAGCAGACCGAGCTCTGTGGCGTACCTTGGGGGAGGCCTATGTCCAGCAGTGGACTGCAACGGGCTGATGATGATGATGATGATGATGATTATGAAAGTGTGCAGATCTCATAATGGGCATATCGCAAAATGATCTGGTGATTTATGAGTACAAAATACATCATAAAAGCAGTTGTTGTTGATGATGATGATGTATCATAAGGAAATGCACAAGTTGTTTATTCAGGAGTCTGAAGTATTAAAAAGGTAATTCGGATATGCATTTATCAGAATAACACCAAAGAAGCACCGGCCACCGTTTGTCTCAATTCAAAGAATATTTATTTATCTTACACGGATGGATATTGCACGCTCGTTTATTTACTTTCACCATTGTTTACGAAATGGCGAGTTTCGCTAACACATTTCCCAGAAATCAATTAATCATTATGAATCGAAGCATTATTTACGCGTTGCAAGCTCCCGCCTTCTCTTTCATTGCCCAATTTGGAATCAAATGTAGGCCTCATATTTTAACGACAACCGGTTCATAATCGTGTTAACTTGCGTTTAATATTATCCTGACGTTTCGGGCATGACGTTACACCCGTGGTCACAGGCAGAGGTAGGGACCCTAGATCTGAATATTAGTTTACTTCGTTCTTCTACTTAATATGTATGAGACAAAAATTCAGAAAATTTACTCAATTATTTGTAATGGATTTTGCAAAAAACATTATAAATATAGATGAAGGAAATATCGTGGGATATTTAATACCGGAAGGCTATTGTTAATTTAATACCAATAATAATAGTAACTTTAGTTATAATAGGCATCATCATACGTCTGAATCATGAAGTCGGTAAGGAATTTTTAGACACGGAGTTCGGAGAAGTAATTTAGTTGATCAAGCAAATGCTAACATGTTGGCAACAATAACGAGTACTAATCTAGTGAGTCAGTTATTTGCTAACGGATTTAAGACGAAACTGACACATTATATGTAAAAAAATACCAAATGCATTTCCCAAAAATAAAAGGATAAAATATCAAGGTTTTTTTATTTCCAAGAAGAAGATGAAGAATAAGGTTTTTCAGTCGCAAAATATGAAATTTTTATCATGTATATCCTAAAGTCATATCAGTCCAAAGACAGAGTTAAAATCGCCTGGCATCACAGCCGACAGACAATGCGACTGAGAACTGACGCGAATTAACAAAATAACTTGAGTAAATTCATTTATATCAACAGCAATGGCAAATACTTAAGTTACGCGCAGACACCTAACTTGAATACAATCCTTTACCAGACGTTTTTTTTACAACCGTCGCAGCTTTTTGCTCCCAAACTAACTTGAGGTTGAAGGTCGTTATAAAAATAAGAACAGTAAATCTTTCGAATTCGACGCATAATGGACGAACCTAAAGGGTCGTCTGACATCATCGTCGGAACTCGGAATGCAAGCATGCATATGCAAATTTAGAATATCCATTTGGATGCGTGCTACTGACGGTGACGGTCCTAAATTACGATCATCATTACTGCCATTTTAGGCCCACTGCTGAGCATAGGCCTCTCGTCGAGTTGTTTATCCCGGTCCTAAGCCAATCTAACCTAGAAGTGGGTGACCCCAGGGGTTCTCAATCCGAAAGAGGCCACTTATCCCTTGGAACTTTAGTCCACCGAAGTGACTAAATTACTAAGGTTTTGTTTATTCTGTAGACTGCAAAGCTGAGGGAATGAGGGTCTATCGCAAACATCAAAAAACGTAAATTTTGGGCATCTTTCTGTCCAATGAGGGAGATCTCTCTCTTAAATCAGAGTGACAGCCGCAGGTGCCCAAAAATTATGGCTTTCGATATTTCCTGTATGCCTACTGGGACACCAGTGGCCTATTTCACCATAATTACACTTGTGACAATTGTAAAATATCACTGTTACTGACGTCATGCCCTGGCCACGACATTGGTCTAAGGCGACCGCGGCAGCGGCGAGCGGGCCGGCGAAGTTGTTGGTGGCAAACAAACGCACAGCCCTTTCGATGGTAAGCGGTAACTGTAGCCTATAGACGCTCCCGATTGGAGAAACCGTAAATTTACAATTGTAGGACTTGTCTATGTGGTGAAATTGAGGCCTGAGCTTTGAGATATTTAAAAAAAGTGCAGCTTGAATCAACTACTACTAATGTAAAAAAGTTACATAGGGAGTACGTGCGTATCTGCAGGAAGCACAGTAACCAAGGTTTTTGCATTCAAATTAAATGTTTTAAATCACCAGATGGCAAAAAAGTGTGTTCTGTGTGTGAATTGTTATGATTTTTCCTTGAAATGTTATTGTCAAGCATACTCCTATGCGCACGGGCCCTAGTTCTATTAAATCATACGCAGGTATGTAGTATAGATACTATACTTAATAAAATTGGATCAACAAATTGACAGACTAGATTTCAAGAAACAAAGTATTCAACTTGAAACAGATTTTCTTTACATTAATTATATTTCTGTATTGATGTACATATTTTAACTATTATGTGTGTTTTGTACTAAATTAGCTAACCAAATGTAAATTTAATTATTTTATTATCAGGCATATTATCTGCTGATTTTCGTTAAAATATATGTCTCTAAATCGGTTGTGATCTTATGATCCGACCATTTTAGTGTCCATGACGGCACGGTTTATTTTAAGAAATAAAAAACAAAAATACCTTGTGATAAGAACTTGTCTAAGTACAATTTGGGTATTTCCCAAATGAACGTAGTATGCCGTATGCCTGTAAGACAGTTTACACATAAGCGCGCCAATGAAGTGAACTAAACTTTCAATGTAATTATCGGAATTGATATTGTTGTATCCAAATTTGGAACTCTGTCTGTAACAAGGCATTTATAATTAGCTACGTTATGTATGTCCTATGGTCATATAGGATTTATTATGTCTTAGGGGATTTTCAGCGTTACCTTATCTGGACACGCATTTTACGAGCACGTTTTGTTGAATAACCATTTGTTTGACTTTTCATCGCTTGTCATTCGGATGGAGCAGCACTGGAAACATGTCAAGGTCTGTAACATACACAGCTTCTTTGATCTCATTTTCATTTGCATTTTTAATGCCAACTGATTCCTTCGCAAATCTCGTTTTTACTTTTTCTAATCACAACTTTACCGGCAGCAAATTGGTTTTTTGTGTCACGAGTTTGCGAGAATCAGTATGGATATTATGTTCATTTTTAAGTCATTGAACTGGCCCATGTCGGCCATGTCCAATGTTCATTGACAGACTAATAAAAAGTCATCGTGTTGGTTTGTTTTGTTTTCGTTGTATATTGTCGGCTTCTTTTGTTTTGGTTTTGCATGCCTCATCTGTTTAAGTATTTATGCTACTGAATAAGACATTAGTCAATTGTTATTTTGTGTAAACTGGGTATATTAAATTTTGCAGTTACTCTTCCGTCTCAAAGACCCATTAGCCACAACCACAGAACTAGCCAGGAAATCTCAAATATGGCGGATAAAATTTGCGGTTCAATTTTGTGGTTTGTGATTTAAGAGCTGTCAAGGCCGAGTTTAATCTACATTAGGTACATTGCATACGCGGGAAAATTGCCGACACTCTTAAAGCCTTTGAACATTTCGAGTTCGTTGCAACGGCTTTTTTACGTTGAATATTCACGAAAAATAAAACAAACACATTTAAATGTCGTGTGAAATTAGTATACAATTATATCAGTGGTCACGTAAGCGTGTAATATTGTTCTGAAATCGATTTTCTAGTGGAAACATCTTTGTTTTTCTAGCTTTTAGTGTTTTATCTCGGGATTCCGATGAAATAGTATCATGATAGTATTAGCAGGGGGATTAATGAGCTTCGAAAAGTGAAACATATTTGATTCGCATACTTTGTCAAAAACTGACAGGATTACAGAATCGTTTGTTTGCCTTTCTTTATTATCTCAGCATATCTTATCCAGGTGTTATCGTATCTTTCCACCATGCTGCTCGGACAGACGTACACACGCCTCCTCGTGTGTGAGATCGTCAACAACCAGCCGTGTTGTCCTCCTCAACAAGTAAGTCTAGGTGTTGTTGAAAGACCGTCAAACTTGTATTTGAAGACCTAATTCATTTTAGAATTATAACTACCGCGAGTCTCAAGATTGTTAAAATATTTCACAAATTGGATCACTGAAGTAAAATTTGAAGATAGGCCAACATGTCTCGAACCATTAAGAAGATCCTCGTTAGGTATATCTTTCAAAACCCAACTGGGTACTGCAGGGTCTTCGACTTAAATTACGTGGGTGACCGGTCTTGCTAAATATTTATTTCATTGTTGACCAAAACAACTACTTTTGAATCATTTATCAAACTGAAAATAAACTTAATTAAACGGTCAAATATACAGTTCATTTTTTGTAATACACGAGTCTTGTTTCGGAGATAATAGACCTCTTTCAACAAGTCGTTTATCGCCGTGCGATGAAGGCGAGGGGGTCAAACTACGAGTATAGTTGGTTTTTTAGCTTTATAAAGAAGATAATAATGTGAACTTCAATGTTGTTTATCTTATGTATAATGCTAAAAACAAAGTACCTACCTATAGACTTTCAGGAACATATCGTAATGCGTAATATAAAATGCGTTTTTAATTAAGATACATCTCAGGATCACGATAATTCAAGTTCAATAATTCTTAGGTTATCCAAAGTCCATCTTTTACGATTATATTCGCAACAAGTTTGACGGTTATTGATTGATGTTATTTTTGAGTAGTTATAATTTGTTGTTGTTCGTTGTTTACAATTCGCATGACGCTAATAATGCCATTGTTTCTTCATTTTCTTTTGAGATCATATCACTATCATCAGTTCATTCATCGACATCATTATATTTCTTTAATTTTTAAGCAGAATGCTTTTCTTCTTTGAGTGTTTTCTTCCATTATTTAATTCTGATATTTCTGATTTATTGTTAAGTTACACTAATTATTTGGTTTTATTTTATCTGCTGTCTGTTTTCGTTTATTTTTCAGTTTTTATTTGGACATTCATCAGTAAGCTGTATTGGCTGTATTTCGTGTAGGTTTGGCTTAAAAAATAACAATTCAGCTTTGTGTTTTATTTTCAGCTTTTATAACGTTGTAGCAAGGTTTCGCAGTGTGTTTTTTGTAATCGCTATTACATAGGTATAACTATTTTATTAGGGTTCCGTAGCCAAAATGGCAAAACGGAACCCTTATAGATTCGTCATGTCCGTCTGTCCGTCTGTCCGTCTGTCACAGCCGATTTACTCGGAAACTATAAATGCTACAGTAACGAAATTTGGTAAGGATATGTGTTGTATGAACCGCTACAGGATTATGATACTAAATTGTAAAAAAAACCATTGGGGTGGGGGCCCTCCATACATGTAACTGAGGGATACAACATTTTTTTTAGTTGTATATAAGCGTGTGGGGTATTAATAGAAAGGTCTTTGAAAATGATATGAAGGTTTATAAATCTCATTTTTATTTAAGCAAACCGTTTTCGAGATATCAGCTCTCAAAGTCTGAAAAATGTGTCCCCCCCCCCTCTATTTTTTAAACTACGCGATATAAAATTCAAAAAAAAAAATATGTTACGCACATTAATAAACTCTATCAACGATTTTTGGTTTGATTAAATTATCTCCTATAGTTTTTGAGGTAGGTTGATTTAACTGTATTTTTTAATAATAACTTGATAATGATACGGAACCCTTCGCGCGCGAGTCCAACTCGCACTTGGCCGGTTTTTTGTCATGTATTCTGATTTTGTCATAGTGAAGTAAAACCTGTTTACCAGGTCTAAAGGTCTGAATTGAAAAACATTGACATTGAACAACTGAATTTTTGTATATCAAGACTTTGTTTTTTAAATTCTTATAAATCATAAATAAATCATAAATCATAAATATTTATTTCAAAGAATATGGTAACAAGTAAATATATACAATTCTGGTGTTAGAAGTTTGAAATGACCAACATATTCTGCCGACATTGGCGTAGAAATATTATTACAAAATGTTCACTATACAATTTATACATTTATGACAAAATAAATAAGCTTAAACAATAAAACAATATGTCAGAACTACTACTATCACTATATAATAATCAAAACGTTCATACATATAAAAAAATAATTAATCAACAAAGAATTCATAAAATAAGGTAAATGTCATATTCCATTCCAATTTAAATATTCGCGCACACTATAAAAGCGTTTCTCCAGGAGCCAGTCAGTAAGCTTTCTTTTGAATTGTGAGAACGGTAATTCTTTAAACAAATCTGGCAGCTTATTATATATCCGTATGCACATACAAAATACATTTTTTCTACATAGATCTAGACTAAATAACGGAGAATATAGTTTATATTTATACCTTGTGGAACGATGTGACATCTCTGACTGCAATTTGAAATAATCTGGATGCAGTCTAACAAATACACATATTTCCTTTATGTACATACATAAAGGAAATATGTGTATAATTATAATCTGTGGGATTTCTTACAAACCTTGAAAGTTACAATTACCCTTTAATTTTACATTTATAAGGCTTCAATCTCAGCGCTAACATAGGGGACAAATCATAATTGTCAAAATTAGCTCCTGAAATCTCTGAGATTTTACTAAGTTTAACAGATTCGTCCCCGGTAACACTACATCTGTGCACATGCGTGTCACTGGCATAGAAGTTCCATGAGATCATTTCGATTGTTATAGTAGTCTCACTATAAGGTACGATTATTCAAACCCCGGATAAAAGTTTATGTTAGTTATGATCACTATCCTTTTCTCAGGTTTTGTCAAAAAAGGACCAAGCTAAGTTTTATAATCGGTCAAAATTCTTTTAGTCGTCTTATTTTGTGTCCCTAAAAAACGTGACGCAATTGTGATTTTTCTGAGATGATGTTTTGTTTCTAATTTTTGATGTATGGATTAAAATCTAGCGTGAAAAAGAAATACAAGTCCACCGTTTTTTTTATGTACTGAATCGAAAGAGCAACTAAAAGCGTGACAGAGTGGTATGAAACAACACAACGAAAATAATTTTGACCCATTTGACAGCTATTGTTAACTGGAGATTGATCAGTCCTTAGTAGAACAGGGGGGCTACTATGATCTCTTAATTGAGGTACAGCTTATAAATAAATCACGCAAGGTCCTTCACATGATTTATACATGAGCCCCTAGTACTGCAGGAGAACGTGTTAATGAATGCTGTTCTAATGTCTTCCTCTTGTTCAGGTGAACCGGCATGTGAACGACCTCTTCGAGGACCTTCGCGATGGCCTCAACCTCATCTCGCTGCTGGAGGTGCTTTCTGGCGAACACCTCGTGAGTATCTTCCTTTACATGTTGCAACTTGTCTAAACCTGACCTGTCCTACGTTAACCACCCAACCCAACTGACAGGTCATCATTTTTATTGTCTTTACACCAGTAATTGGTTTAAGCCGTTCTTGTGTAATATAATAAATAAATAACAATCATCAGCCACATCAGATAGGCGCAATTCGTGGTTGCTGGAGTCATCATCGAAATAGATCAGGAAGACTACATTAGTCCCCTAGTTTACACTGTCTACACCGTGAGAAGTTTCTATCCTCATTTATCCTAGTTGCATCTCCACCGCTCCTGTGTGTTCAGGTAATAAAAAGAGAAATTGATGCTTAAATCGTAATAGATTTCGATTACGTTTACCATGTGCTCAATTTCATAACGTTAAATACAAATACAAAATTATCATAATGACTCATGGAGTCATACAATACTCAATTAACGGTGACTTTGGCACTAGGCTGGACCTGCCCTTTCGAGGTTCTTAGTCACATTATTATAAGGCAAAACGTATAAACGCTAAGACTAATTTTAACTGCATTAAAACAATGAATAGTACCTACCTAATGTCTAATGAAATACCGTGGAAATATATGAAAAGAGCCAAAAATCCTTGACTGTATTTAACATAATTATAATGGACCAATTGCTATTAAAATAATATAGATTTAAAAAGGATTTTAACACTGTGTTTATTATCATAGGAATGGTTAGAACACATTCCGAAATGATGTTGCGAAAATATTCGCAACCCATTTATGTTCGTCGAATTGGCAACTTAACAAGCAATCCATTTGATATGCTTTTATCTCTTTTTAATACGAAAAACACTATCTTTTGAATAAATACCACATTACATACGAACTGGTTTTTATATGTGAATCAAACTATATTGATCCATTTAGATGTTCTTGAATGAAATTGTGAGGAAACATGGGTAATTAAGTAGTCATTTAAATACAAGGCTATTAATTAGAATAGGAATTTGTAAAAAAACATGGACCTTAAACGGTTTTATGGGCAAATTAATAAAATAATTATTTTTTTACATATTTATGTACCTACCTACCTACATAACAGTGATGAAACTGATAAAATTTTCCCCAAAGGAAACAAATACTTACATAAAGGATGTGACAAAAATAGTAGTTTTTGATTCCCTTGTTAATAAAATTATTTAGTAGATATATACATACATAGGTAAGACTTTTTATATTTCTTTAAAACCTTCGCCGTAACAAAACTGTATTTCAAAATCATCATATTAGCCGAACGAAAGACGTCCACTGCCTTGAAGGATTTACTAAATCCTTCAAGTCCACTGCTGAACATGGGCCTCCCCCTAAGATCTATTTCAAAATGCTAAGTAATTAAAACTTCGATTCAAAACAACGCCCGACTATTCCAATTTTGAACCAATCAGCGAGCTGATGGCCACAGATTAAAAACTTTTGCACTTCAATGGTTAATTAAATTTCAAACCGCCAGAGCCCGTTAACATGGTAATGTTGGTATCGCGTGCGCTAGGGTTCTTACCGTCAGTTTGTACAATACTAGGCTATAAATCTTCACATCGGTCACTGGAAAGAGACTCGGCTTCATAGAGCATTGTCCCTCTCGAACTTATGTGACGTTTATGCAATATTATTTGTCTCTTTCTAAAGACCGATGTGAAAACTTTATCGCCAGTTACTGTATTTTTTATCACAATTCGTTATCGACTTATTAAACTCATTTGGACTTCGTCTAGTGTAAAGTGTTGCCAGAATGTCGCTTATTCTCGTTGTGTTTTATTGTCGAAATCGAAACTTTGTGCAAAGCATTTTTATCTATGTGCGAACTTAAATATTGGCGTTACTGAAAATAGTTGTTGGTGATGATACTGTTGATCCCAACGATTAAACATAATAAACCCAAAAAAATCTATCTTGCTAACTTTAGGCACATTTTCAGTAATACTGTTACGCCGGTGGCATGATAAAAACTACAAATATGATTTTAGACACGTTAGAAGCGTTTTCAGCAGGCTGAAATGCGTTTTCAGGCCGTTTCAGAAGGTCCTCTTTCACATACTACAAAATCAAATATTCACCCCAGATACCGTCGTTTTCAGGCGCCTGAAACATGTTTTCAGGCCGTTTCAGGATACCCTCTATCGGATGGCGCAATAACCTGAAAACCCGTTTTCAGGCGTTTTCAGGACCCCTTTTGGGCCTCTCAAGTACAAATCGGTATATAGCTAAATTTCCCATAGGAGTGAAAGAGAAAGCACTATTAGATAGAGACAGCACGAGAGAATGTTCTGGAAGGATGTGAACGAGACAGCTATAGAGAGAACATTCTGGACGGGTGTGAAAGGGAAACCTGTAGAAAGAGACAGCGATACTCTAGAATGTTCGCGCACGGGCCCTACCGACCGACCTGACTCGGGAACTTTCTAGAATCGAATTATCTCGTACTTTGTAGATTTGAGTGGCTTGTATAAAAGCCCAGTATGACCCGGCCGAAGGAGGAGTTTCTATCGAGACAGCGAAGAGCTAACATTAAGAGCGAAGACTGCGAAACGACTGCGAGTTTGAGAGTGTAACAGTGTGTGACTAATAGTGTTTTAGTAAAGTGTTTGTTCTTTTAATTAGTAATTAAAGTATCAGTTTTAATTAGTGGCTTATTCATACATTTTCTATAGAAAACCCACCCCACGAACGTAACATTTGGTGTCAGAAGTGGGATAGAAAATGGGTATAACGCCATGACAACGAGACCGAGCCAAAAGGAGTTGTGACCCGGAGCCAAACTGCACGTGAGGAACCTGCAGCGCAGGAGGATATTGCAGTACGTGAAGAGCCTCCAGCATGTGAGGATACTGCATCTAAGCCCGGTCCGTCTGGCTTGCAGGCTAAGAGTACTCAAGACGCAGACCTCGGAACTATTCTGATTCTCCTTAAGGAGCAGTCGCGGAAACAAGAAGAACAGTCGAAATTGATTCTTCAAGAGTTGCACAAGGCTGCTACTGAATGGAAGCAAGAAATGTACGAAGTCCAAGGGAAGCTCAGTGAGATGGAGAACAAGATTCATGTTGTAGAGGAAGCGGTCGAGCGTCGCCTCCAGAAGCTTGAATTAAAAGTAGCTAGTGGCATCAGCACCACCGGCATATCACCTGAGATATCTATGCCGGGAGGTGGAAAATTTAAGGCACCTCCTTTTGATGGAACTTCTTCGTGGGCGGCGTACAAGCTACAGTTTGAGTCTGTGTCCAAAGCAAACGGTTGGAGTAAGGAGCAAGCGATGACGGCTCTGACGCTGGCACTTCGTGACGAGGCTCTTACAATTCTAGAAGCTCTTGGAAAAGAGCAAACTTATGACCGGCTTCTAGAAGCATTAGAAGTCCGTTACGGAGACAGTCATCTAGAACATGTCTATCGAGCTCAGCTGAAAGACAGAACGCAGGGACGTAATGAGACATTGCAACAATGGGCCCTGGAAATTGAAAAGCTGGTCAGAAAGGCATACCAACGTTCAGCTGACTCTTTAGTAAAAACCATGCTGGTGCAGGCATTTGTTGATGGGATCCGGGATTTGGAAGTAAGGGCGGCAGTACGACTAGGGCACCACGAAAGCCTTAAGGATGCCGTAGCTCATGCCCTAGAAGTTGAAGCTGTACGCCAAGATCCATCAAGATCGTATAAGCTACGTGAGGTATCTGCTAGGGAGCCGATTGCACCTCGTCGGGAGTTTGGGCCACGATGTTACCATTGTGGAGAACGGGGCCATATACAAACTAGTTGCCCGAAAAGAAGCAGCAGGAGAGAACGAGATGAATTCTCTGTGACCAGGAATAAGGGCTCTGTACGACCAGAGCCGCAGCAGGGAAACGAGTAAGAGCCAGGACTAAGGGACGAGTGCTGGCTGATGGTCGAAATGTCCCAGTAGTGATCTCGCAAGTCAACGACGGGAATAGTCTGGTCGTCAAGAGAGAAATGGGTGGATTACCATGTAATCTTACTATCGACACCGGAGCTTCTCGGAAGCCTTGCCCTGATGACTACAAGCATTGTCTTAGACAAGAGGGCAAGGAATGCTTGAGGATGTTGCGAACAGACACAGTTAGTGATAGTGAGGAGTGGAGCGATGAATCCATGCAACATGCACAAAAAGAAGACCCCGACATAAAGCCCATTTTTGACTGGGTTAATGCAGGTGTACCTAAACCAAAATGGTGTGAAGTAGCTCCGATGGGGACAGTTACAAAAAGCTACTGGGCGCAATGGGATAGTTTGGTCATGCATAATGGCGTATTATGCAGGAAATGGGAGTCAGCGAATGGGAAAGATGTCCACCTACAAGTTGTTGTCCCAAGGAAAAGAGTAAAAGACGTTTTAGAAAGCTACCACAAAGGTACTTCTGGTGGACACCTTGGAGTTAAAAGGACTCTAATGAAAATTCGACAACGATTTTATTGGATCCACTGCCGCGAGGATGTCGATGATTGGTGTAGAAAGTGTGTAAGCTGTGAATCAGTTAAAGGACCGCATACCCGAAGCAGAGGGGCGCTCAAGATCTACAATGTTGGAGCACCTTGGGAAAGGATTGCGTTAGATGTCGCAGGTCCGTTCCCTACATCAGACTCTGGAAATAAGTACATTCTTGTTGTGATGGACTATTTCACCAAGTGGCCTGAAGTGTTTGCTATTCCCAATCAGGAAGCAGTCACAATAGCGGAAAAGTTAGTCAATGAAGTAATTTGCCGTTTTGGAGTACCCCTGGAGATACACAGCGATCAAGGCAGGAACTTTGAATCTGCGGTATTCCAAGAGACCTGTCGAATCATGGGATTGCATAAGACAAGAACTACGTCATATCATCCTCAGTCCGATGGAATGGTTGAGAGATTCAATCAGACCCTGGAGAGACATCTTGCCAAGGTAGTCGAAAGTCACCAAAAAGATTGGGACCGGCATATCCCTCTCTTTTTGATGTCATACAGGTCCGCCACCCATGAAAGCACTGCAGTTACTCCTGCATATGCCAATTTCGGAAGAGAGCTTCGTTTACCTGCTGACCTCTTAACAGGACGACCACCAGATGCTCCGAAGTCTATAACAGAGTATGTGTGTGATCTAAGAGATCGGATGGATGACGTTTATAGTCTAGTTCGCGAGCACGGGCTTCAAGCTAGCACGAGGATGAAGACCAGGTATGACAGGAAGTCCGACCAAATTGGGTACGAGGAAGGCTCATTGGCGTGGCTACATAACCCTATGAGAAAGAAAGGAAAGTCTCCGAAACTGTCCCCGAATTGGGACGGGCCGTACAGAGTGGTTACGAAGATCAATGACGTTACGTATCGGATACGGAGGAATTTACGAAGCCCATGCAAGATTGTTCACGTTGACCGGCTCGCCAAATACCACGGAAATAATGATGCTCGGGACGAGCATGTCTTAGGAGGGGGTACTGTTACGCCGGTGGCATGATAAAAACTACAAATATGATTTTAGACACGTTAGAAGCGTTTTCAGCAGGCTGAAATGCGTTTTCAGGCCGTTTCAGAAGGTCCTCTTTCACATACTACAAAATCAAATATTCACCCCAGATACCGTCGTTTTCAGGCGCCTGAAACATGTTTTCAGGCCGTTTCAGGATACCCTCTATCGGATGGCGCAATAACCTGAAAACCCGTTTTCAGGCGTTTTCAGGACCCCTTTTGGGCCTCTCAAGTACAAATCGGTATATAGCTAAATTTCCCATAGGAGTGAAAGAGAAAGCACTATTAGATAGAGACAGCACGAGAGAATGTTCTGGAAGGATGTGAACGAGACAGCTATAGAGAGAACATTCTGGACGGGTGTGAAAGGGAAACCTGTAGAAAGAGACAGCGATACTCTAGAATGTTCGCGCACGGGCCCTACCGACCGACCTGACTCGGGAACTTTCTAGAATCGAATTATCTCGTACTTTGTAGATTTGAGTGGCTTGTATAAAAGCCCAGTATGACCCGGCCGAAGGAGGAGTTTCTATCGAGACAGCGAAGAGCTAACATTAAGAGCGAAGACTGCGAAACGACTGCGAGTTTGAGAGTGTAACAGTGTGTGACTAATAGTGTTTTAGTAAAGTGTTTGTTCTTTTAATTAGTAATTAAAGTATCAGTTTTAATTAGTGGCTTATTCATACATTTTCTATAGAAAACCCACCCCACGAACGTAACAATACCTAGACGTTAAATTTTTCATTCCCTTGAATCTGCTAGTTTATGGGCGAAAGTTGCATCTCCCGCCTTTTAGATTTCGTCGCCTGGCAACACTAGCACCAATATGTCGAGAACGAGACACTCGTAGTCTAATTGGAATGAGGAGAAATTTTAGGATTTTATCTTTGTTACACCTATACTAGACATATACGATGCATAACAATTAAAGCTAATGTTATTTTTGTGTTTTCCTTTACTGTTGCATGAGCCTGTAGGCTTAGTACAGGATTGATGCGACAGTATGTCGCCGTGAGTGAGATAGACTATCCGTCCCCTTTTTATTCATATTGTTAGTAAAAGATGGAATATCTATCTCGCAGCGACATACTGACGTATCAATCATATGTAGGGCTGCCAACCAAATATCACAAATATGCGGTACATTAGCGAATAAATTGCGGGACTTGGCTATAAAATGCGGGACGCATGAGAACGTGTATTAGAGGATAAAAATCGTCTACTATACGTAAGGAACTATTTTCTGTAATTTTTGCCAAATATTTAGCCTGTAGTTTCCGAGAACGGAGGTGGTCATTTTCGCCTATTTTTTTAAATAACTCCAATGTTATTTACATATCAAACATTAATAAATAAATAAAAAATAAATATGATCACATTAAGTCCTCCATTTCAATACATTAAGTATTCATATTTTTATTTTAGCATTTCCAGTTTAGTAGTTTAGTTTAGCATTTCCTATTGCCTGAAAAGCGAGACAATTGGCGTCCCGCACGAACTCTTTGCGGGACGCATACCTTAGGGCCCGGGGAAACGGGACGTCCCGCATATAGCGGGACAGTTGGCAGCCCTAATCATATGCTAAACATAAAAAAATAGGCAATTATGAGGTTTAAGAGTTCTCATGTAAAATGATTAACAATTTCCGTTTTCTGACACGATTCTTCTCTTATTCTCTTTCCGAAGTCCGAACTGACTTGGATACCGGATAAAGGTGCGTTCAGACCAAAAGAGCATTCGCTGTTCTATCCCCCGCTCTACGAAATCAACCAATCACGTTTTGTGTAACGATCGAATTTCGTAGAGTGGGGGTTACAATAGTGAATGTTCGTTTGGTCTGATTAAGCAGTAGTCAGCGAATCTTGGTAAGGGTTCTGATATGCAATGTCTGTCATAGGTTGTGATATATGGAATGTTTTACCGTGCAGCTTACTTTTGACTTTCAAATGTATGGGAATTAACTGGGTCAGATTATAGCTTTTAAAATTGACTGTTTCTGGAGCATTCCACAAGCTGTTCGGTATAAGCGTTTCTTTTTTCAGATTATTTCTAATTATTCTGTGGAGAATACATTCTTTAGCATTATTTGGCGCTGAATAATTAACTTTCTTAACTATTAATCAACAGAATTATGTAACTTGTGACTTTCGCACACGACAGCTATATTCTATTTAGTGGAATCCTCCGACTTTAACTTTTTTATCCTCGGAACCTCGGAAGGCTCAACGTCCTATGTTAGGACAACAAAATTTACTCATAAATTCATGACGTCATCTTTTTCAAAGAAATTTGAATTTAATTTTGTAGGTCCCTAAGTTTTAAAAAAGAGTCCGTTTTTGAGGACACTGGGTTATTTTATTAAGTTATTATTTAAATAATACATACATACATTGATGAATCAACCTAGAAATGTCTGCTATTTAAATATTCCTTAATATTTGTTTACTGAAATATTTGTGTTAAAAAGACCTATGACAAAGTTTTGCCTGTAATATCTTTAGGAATAGGGATATCTTTAAAACCACGCAAAATAGGCACGTTTGATGTCGAGTTACAGAAAAATGGCCGGAATACAATACAATACTAAGATATCTTTAAAAAAAATAATGAAGATAGCAGCCCGTTGCAAGCTTATCATTGATCTACCCCTAATCAGACGTAAGCAGGTGTGGTTTGTACCGCGCCCCCAAAGAGTTGCAAAGGGGCTTCGGGGGTTCCCCACTTCACCTAATTTGCTTGCCGGAACACTACGAGTATGAAAAGTAAATTGCAGTTGTTTATACAGATGTATGTTAAAGTTAGCCCCTTAAAAAAAAAACAGTGGGTACGGGAACAGCTAATGTAAGGGTTTGTGGGTAAAAACTTACCTTTCCTGGAGACGGCGAATTTAAAATCAAAAATATCAATAGCGGATACACAAATGAAAGCATTGGCTCTTAAAAAACTGCTCGTCGAGTGAAACATTTTGGTTGACAATTTTTTCCACTTACAAACGTAAGAAGAAACTTGAGCGTGATGAGAGTTCTTGTGTTTAAAATAAAAGAAATAAGTACTTAGTCCAAACTGTTAAAATATGTAGCTTGGTTGAGAATTACGTCTTGTATTCTAAAGAAGAAGACCAGGTTAACGAAACCATTTTCAATACTAAAATTACGTTTTAGAGCGATAGGACAGCCAGAGAATTGGTTGCCAGGGGAAAACCTAGGAGCCATCCAGACCTTAATACCAGACCTGCTACCGCGCACTACGAAGTAAATTTCGGGGATTTATCTCTGTCATTCCAACGAAGACGTCATTAGAGTGACAGAGAAAAATCCACGCAATTTGCGGATTTCGTAGTCCGCGGTAGGGCCGCTGATAGTTATAAACACTAGACTACTTTTACAGGGTTTGCGCTCCAATGGGATCGGTTCAACTGCTCTCAGAGGATCAAAAGTGTTCACATGTTTCCGTATTAAACAGATTTCTTGTAACCTATAATGAACCACCCATTTTATATCCCATTTATCTTCCGAATATTTAATAACCGAAGGCGTGGTTCGCGCCACTTATATACGATGACTTTCATTGTTATATCACGTGAGTAAGGTTTTCTGTTTTGGTTAAAGCAAAAAATGCCTACTATGCTAAATGACGCGTGAAAAACATGAATTCTCGAATCGTATTGCAAAGTCCTACATAAAGGTTTTGGAAATATTATACTTTAGCATTTCTATGGTTCATTACTAAAAGGGAGTCTTTATGACTGTAGAAAAATTACTCGTATCCGGTAAATAAGAGTAGTTCAAATTCACCACCAGAGCTATTCTCTTAGTTTTTTAAGTACTTAATGGTCTTATTTTGGTCACCAAAGCGTCTCATTCACAATCTTCTGTCCAATAATTAAGTTCGACAACTATTACAATTTGTTAAGGTTAGACTTGGAAGATCCCTATCTTAAATTACCTATTTTAATAATTACTCTTGCCATCCTGATCAAAATAGTTACAATTATTTTCTTATACTAGTTCATATGCGGTGGTAGTACTGGTAGTTACTTACCATCAGGCCTGCTACCGCGAACACCGAAGTTTGCAAAAGGGAATTTTTCTGTCACTCTAATAACGCTTTTGTTAGACTAATCCCCAAAACTTACGAACTTCGCGGCAGCAGGCCAGACGATCCGTCTGCTCAAGTGCCTCCTATTTAAAAAAAACGTTATGATGATGGATCCTGTATAAGGAGCATTCCATGGGCTGTCCCGTACAAACGCGTGTATATTTCGATAACTTGAGTTTTCTTCCGAGTTTATTTTAGCAATTTTTGACTCCTCTACTCACGAAAGAGAGCTTCTATAAACCCACAATTTTGAGAAAAACCGTGTTCGTACGGGACATCGGTGGACTTTTTCGTGGAATGCACCATAACGCCGCGGCCACGACATCAGTCTAAGGCGACCGGCTTAGCGGAAAACGTATGGCGCTCCCTCTCGTACCCATATCGGCATCCCGCTCCCACTCATGGATTCGCTCGCCGCTGGTCGCCTTAGACCAATGTCGTGGCCGGGGCATAAGGGACTTAGACTGGATTTCCATTAACACGTCTAAAACCCCAATTCCAAAATTCCAGCCGCGCGAGCGAGGCCGCATGCGGTTCCACATGCTCCAGAACGTGCAGATGGCGCTGGACTTCCTCCGCTACAAGAAGATCAAGCTCGTCAACATCAGGGCCGAGGACATCGTCGACGGGAACCCGAAGCTGACCCTCGGGCTGATCTGGACCATCATTCTGCATTTCCAGGTTAGTGGCTTTTGGATCTACCATCGGAATATTGGTCGTTTTTTAGCTGAGCTTTCAGCTACATTTCGACGTGTTTAAAAAACGCCTCTGAAGAATAGATCACAGGAAATGAAACGATCTTTATGGTGCTGCCACATTGGCGTTACAAAATGTTATACATTTAATAAATACAACATTATCTTCCTCTTTTCGACATTCTAGTATTCTATAACAGTGTCCTTGTTACACTTTGTTTTATAATGTTATATAAAGGTGCATTCAAACCAAAAGAGCATTCGCTATTCTAACCCCCCACTCTACGAAATTCGATCGTTACACAAAACGTGATTGGTTGATTTCGTAGAACCGGGGATAGAATAGCGAATGCTCTATTGGTTTGAACGCACCTTAAGGTGTTTTCAAATTAGTTACCGATACCTTAGGGTATAATAGAAGGAACATGCAATGTGGGAGCATCATGACATGATTCTGCTTTCGTAGTCAGTATTAGCACATTTTTAGAAATATTTTCATAGGAAAGATAAGTATGTTTACCCTATTTCTAATCCTAAAGAAAACGAAGTATACCGTAATCGCGTGCATTTTTTACAGAGCGGGAAAGTCGAGAACATTAAATATTAGTCAATAAAGCAGACGTTTTATGGGAGAGTATATCAAAACAAACATGTACGCAATATAATAGAAACGATATTCGTAGCGTTAGCACGCACATCATAATTGTTGTGGCGTTAGAAGTTAGAACCACGAAATTGATTTCCGTTAAATTGGACAGGTTACTTGGAACATTAATAGAAGTTGTCTGGTACATATATCGGCTTTTGTTAATTTCGAAAAAAAAATTTTTTGTTTTCATACATAATAATTGTAATGGCAAGTGTGAGAGAACCTCAAAAATAAGATCTCTGGCGACTGACGGCTGCTGAAGGTTCAGTCATTAAACATATTTTTTTAATAACTCAATAACTAGTACGGTCAAATCGTACATAATTTTACCCTAAACTCGCAAATCAAGTAGTATCGCTGCATTTTTGGTATGTTATTTAGACACCATAGGGCAGTATAAAACCACATTTTGCAAGCAAAAAAAAGTTGTGCTAGCTGGGTAGTACGTGAAAAACTGCGAAATTTATGGCCATTTTTTAGTTTCTGATTTTTATTTAAAAAACCTTACGTTTTTTGATGTCATATGTTATTAAACGTTTAAAGACTAATAAATTTCCAACAAGTTGAGCTAACATGCATTACCGTAGGTCTTATAGTTTCAGAGATTCGAGACTTTCAAAAGTACTCCTTTTTGTAAACTAGATAAAATTTTGTGTTTTGCTAACATTTTCGGCTTAATATCGCCTCACCTAATTATGCTACGAAAAACATGCCATAATGACCTTATAGCGCACTTAATATTCTTTAATTTAAGGCTAAAATTAGGTCAGTGAACTTTGCAGTTGAAAGTATAAACGCGAAATTCATAAGGCAGGAGGCCTGCTACCTAAGTTTTTCATACAATTCGCAAGTCGAGTTGCAAAGCTGCAATTTTGTTATATTATAAAGGCCTTATAGATATATACGAAAATGCATATTAAAAGAAAAACAAAATAATAGTTTGGGCATAGGACGTAAAAAACGGAAAAAAAATCGGACTTTTTTTAGTTTTTGACGTTTAACTAAAAATCTACTATCTGTTTGATACTAATTGCTATAAAATTAAGAAAGAACATTAAATTTGAAAGGATTTGAGCTACGTTGTATCACCGTAAGCTATATATATTTTGAGATACGACATTTCATAAAGTGCCCTTTTATCAAAAATTAAACAAATTTTAGGTTACGTTAAAGCTATTCACTAAATATTGGCAAAACGTTCGCGCTAAGAAAAAAAAAGTAATTGTAGATAACAACCACATTAAATTTGGAACAAATTGAGCCGATAACAATTACTGTAAGTCTTATAGTTGGGGGTATACGAGGCTTCAAAACATGCATTTATTTTCTTAACTTAATGAAGGGCACATTTTGAAATGTCGTATCTCTAAATCTATATAATTTAGAGTGATGCAAGGTAGCTCAAATCCTTTCAAATTTAATATTCTTTTTAAGTTTTGTAGCAATTAGTATCAAAAAGATAATAGTTTCTTAATTAAACGTCAAAAAGTAAAAGAAGTCCAATAATTTTTCAGTTTTTTTCGTCTTATGCCGAAATTATTTTTTTTGTATTTCTTGTTATATACATTTTTGTACGTCCTTATAGGGCCTATATAATATACTAAAATTGCAGCGTTGCAACACGACTTGCGATTTGTATGAAAAACTTAGATAGCGGGCCTACTGCCTTTTGAATTACGCCTTTTTATTTTCAATTACAAAGTTTGCTGACATGATTTTACCCTTTAACGAAAGAATATTAAGTGCGCTATAAGGTCATTATTGCATGTTTTTCGTAGCATAATTAGGTGAGGCGATATTAAGCCGAAATCGTTAGGAAAACTCAAAATAGCGTTAGTTTACAAAAAAGAGTACTTTTAAGAAGTCGCAAATCTCTAAAACTATAAGACCCACGGTAATACATGTTAGCTCAACTTGTTGGAAATTTATTAATCTTTAAACGATTTCTAACATATAATGTCAAAAAACGTAAGGTTTTTTTAATAAAAATCAGAAACTGAAAAATGACCGTAAATTTCGCAGTTTTTCACGTACTACGTAACTAGCACAACTTTTTTTTGCTTGCAAAATGTGGTTTTATAGTGCCCTATGGTGTCTAAACAACATACCAAAAATGCAGCTTTACTACATGTTTTGCGAGTTTAATATACGATTTGACCGTACTAAACAGTACGAGTTGAGACACTAGTTTCTTAGAGAAATAGATCATTTTTTACCTAAATAAGCTTCCCTTTAATTTAACGGAAATCAATAAAAACACGGTGTAGTATAAAACGAAGGCCCTTTCTCTGTCTCTATATCCCTGTGTATGCTTAAATAACGTAAGCTGGGGTAAGAAGAAACGGTTTTTTAATGGGGTAAGACAAAAAGTCGTCTTTCTGGCACAGCGTATACAGGTAGCTTTTTGTCTTACCCCATTAAAAAAAACGTTTCTTCTTACCCCACTTTACTGTATTTAAAACGACGCAATGGATTTTGATGAGGTTTTTTCAATACATAGTGTTTCAATAGGAAGGTTTTAATACCAGCATTGTACCCGTGCAAAGCTAGGGCGGGTCGCTAGTTTTATGTAAGTAAACGAGATAGTCGCATGCCATATCATAATCTGTAATTATGATTCCGGCGACATTCTTGATACCTCATTGTAAAGAAAGTCCCTAAAGACAAAAGAGATCGTTTCTGAGGAAATAATAACATTATACCACCAGGAACATAAGTTTATAATGTTTATATGGGTACAATGAAGTGAAATGACCCCTAAAGCGGAAATCGGATTGAATCAGTCAGAACTGAGATACGAGCTTTTATTCAAGTAGTTTGTTACTTAGTGAGTTTTGTTTGTCAACGATGATTTATAGTAGAACTAATTGCAGGATTATCAATTAACATTTTGATCAACTCTCAAAATACTCTGTATGATAGCGTGATAATTTACGTTGTCCTAGTTATATAAACCGTATATTTATATACTATTTATACCTATTCAGTTTAAGTTACTTTATTTCTACTAGTGCTTCTTCACGCACGATTAAACATATCAATTTAATCTAATACACCTCTGTAACCTAAAACTATCTCTATGACCATACAATAAAGTTGAATGTCAAAGGAATAGTCAGTTATAGTGGTGTTGTTGTATGTAACTTTGACACGTAATGTAATGTCATTATGTAGATGTAATGGGATTATGTCTAAAAATATTGGGGCCAAGGTTTATGTTAGAAAATAACGATGTTTCGTGAAAACTCGTTTGAAGTTTACGTTAATCACTTTAATATGATATGACAAGCATAGTTACTTAAGTTAATGAGAATCTAGTTAACAACTTAAAATAAATGATTTTTATAATTAATTACTATTTATTCTACATGACAAATAATGGTAGAGGTATATGGCATATTTGCAGGCTGAATATCAAGAGAAAGTGCTTTTAATATTTTCTTATTTGGTTACCGCGATAGTTATTTATGATAGATATAAAACCATAATAACGGGTTATATCGCGGACATTAATTCGTTTAATTACATCCCGACGTTTCGAACACTTTACAGGGTTCGTTGTTTACGGGTGACTCATGTACAGTTTAATAATGTTTTTCTAAAATAATAATGGTACAAGAAACAAATGGCTTTTCCTAAAAACACATTTATATATTTTTGACCAAGTAAATTAATTGCCGCCTTTTATTTTAAACTGTATTCGAAATAATTAATCTATTTTTCTTCTAAACTTACTCCGAGCTATTTGAAAAAAAAGCTCAGTACGATTCTGGCTGTGTAGCGCCTGTGCCTTCATTTCGCTGTTTCAACTTTTTTTAAGTTAGCTACTTTGCACCTCGACAAAATACCCAGTAGATTTTTAATGCCATCATTTTGTCGTGAATACGAGACTGCAATATTGTCAACTTTTTAATTATTCTCAGACCTTAAACAACTCTTACATCCTGACCTAACTGTTAACGGTAAAAGTCACTGGGCCATTTTGAGAAAATTGTCGTTAGTATTACGATATCCTCGTCAGATTTCTATCCAACCATTTGCAATGTATGTTAATCCATCAAGATGTTATCTACGATAATAGGGTAAGGTCTAGTCCTGCTTGCGGGTTGCGAGTGTTGCGACAACCAAATTGGCAGCCATAAGGCGCCAAAATTTCGCAACTTCAACTTGTCGGCTTCTTTCAAATTCAAATCGACTTGCGAAGCGAATTATCCTTATTTGTGTGGTTAACATTCGGATCACAGATTTTGACGACTACGAGTAGACTGTTAATCCTTAGCTGCTGCATTGTTGTGTTGCGTTAGACGCAGCGGTCAACGCAATGGGTTTGCCACGTCTGAGCTAGGTTTGAAAATTCCGTAAAAAATGAGAAGGCGTCTAACGCTGTGGTTTGGCAGAAGAAATTATGTAATCTTATTTGTAAGCATTATATCTGAATAAACGTTAAAAAAAAGAAATAAAACGCATATAATCGGTCGCATATAATTGGTTAATGTAGATCAAAATATATTTTTTATTACTTTAACATACGGTGATATGAGATCAATCGCGAATCTACAATTTGATTTTGAACAATTTCGCGGTGACTGCGAATTCATGAAAAAAAACTTGATGTAGGTTACCCATTATGTATGTATGTATGTAAATTCTTTATTATACACAAAACACAGGTAAAAATACACATATTAACAGTAAAATTTGACAGGTACAAAGGCGAACTTATCCCTGTAAGGGATCTCTTCCAGTTGACCTTCTCCCATTATTATTTTTCTTACGTATTCAAAACAACATTGATGCTATTTGAAGTAGGTAATTATTAACAATTCGTTGGCAAACCCTTCAATATAATACAAGTATTTTCCGATTTTCGACAATTCATATTTTTCCGACCCACTAAGCTTACCAAGGCCTTCCAAGAATAGATTAGATAGAAATGCAAATTATTATAAGTATCTAAGTTCATAACTTCATAAACCACAGGAATTCTTTCGAAGCCAACGCCTGCGGTTTTATTTCAGTCGCCATCAGATATATAGAAGCGGCCAGAGTGCTCATAAATATGTGTGCACGCCTCTATTGTTTACACTAGTTCAACACATGCTGAGGTTGGCACCTATTGCCTACATACTCCATAGTCTCCACATGTTAGTTTATCTTCTTCTTCTACCTAGCGTTATCCTCCTTTGCCAGGGTCCGCATTCCTGCTACATTTCCTCCACTTTACGCGATCCTGGGTATCTTCTACTGTAAGCCCATTCACACTCATGTCAGCCTTCACGACATCTAGCCATCGCTTCTTTGGTCTGCCGCGGGGTCGGGGGCCGTCAAGGGCTAGGTTAACCCCTCGTATGCTTAGACACGGATCCGTGCGTGGGAATTTCAATCTATTGTTTTAAGTGTCAAAGTCATTTTTACAGTAACATAATTTGACAGGAAGCATACGAGGGGTTAAGGCATATGTTTCCTACGTAATCAGGTGTTACGTAGGAAACATATAACTTATAAACTAATCACATGTTAGTTTATAAGTTAGTTTTTAAACAAATTCAATTCAAGCAAAATCAATTGGCACCCATTGCCTACATATACATACATACTCCATATATTAGTTAATAAGTTAGCTTAATGTTTCATAGTGTTTAAAAAAATTTAATTCAAGCAATTGAATTGTGTTCCAGCAAATTGTTTACTCTTCTTGTAACTATATCATGTTTTTTCTGGGCAATAAATAAGTTTTTAATTTATTGTCTCACTCTACGAAATCAACGGATTTCGACGAATCACGTTTTGTGTAACGAACGAATTTTGTAGAGTGGGGGATAGAATGAGCGAATGCTCGTTTGGTCTAAATGCACCTTTAGAGTGCGTGTTCAGATATTTTTGAGCACCGTGGCCGCTCAGATATATCTAATCGCGGCTGTACAGCTGACATTGTATGGAAACAGTAAGGCTTAACCTGAATAGTTTCTAAACTAAAAGCGTCATGTTTGTTTGTTTATTCATGTTTGTTTATTTGTTTAATATATATCATACAACATTACAGCTTACGCCAATGTGTTGTTTGACAAAGTACATTAAGTCATGCTATCTCTGTTACACTTATCAGGACCAGGTAAAGGGTGAAGGAGATACAGTATCCTCGGCCGTGTGGTGACGGCAGTAAGAATACATTTGTCACCACCCCAACTCCTACTGCGGGTGTCGTAAGAGTCGACTAAGAGAAAAGCACTGTACTAAAAAATAACGTTTTGTTTACCAACTTCATAACATTGTTCTGGTCCAATAAACTGACTAATGTAGGTAATTAATGTAATTACATCGTTGTGCTAATTATGATGCATGTAAAATTAAAATCCAGTTACGTCTATGCAAAATTATTTACATTATCTCATAGCATAACTTGTACAGTCAGCCAATTATCTGCGCCGCCGGGATTTCTGTTATTATAATTGTTACAGAATTTCTTATTTACCGCCCTTAATACACAATGTACTATTGTAACGCTCAAGAAAAAGCGAAAGGTCTAATAAACACCAATGTGATTTTTTTTAGTGGCTTCTACTTCTTAATCCTCCATACTTCGTAAACTATATTGCAACAATCATAATTCGATCTTTTAAATAAATCATTCATAAAACCACAATTACCCGAGCCCACCCACACGCTCCGAAAATGTCAATTACATTGCGCAATGTCTCTTCAAAAAGATCGCACATTCCAGCATTAATATGTACACACTTATGCACCTTAATCCACGGTAATAAGGAGCAACAATGTATAAGCAATTCTGATATAATGTATTCGAAAAACTTTCCCTGTCTCTCGTTACGTCAAATCCTGTGCTTAAAAAGTTCGTGCAAATTTCAGTCTTCATCACAGTGAAGAGAATATAAATTCGAGTCTAAAACTTATATCTTTACAGTTCTGAGGCGATTGTATCGTCATTTTTGCAGAACCGGTTGATCCTTTTGGTTTTGAATTGGAGTTTAAATTGTTATGGGCTTACAAGTTATCTTTACAAGTGAAATGAAATTCGATTTTACGACTATCCTGTGGTCCCTGTGGCATTCTAGAATCTAAAATGTTGAAGCGGTGAATTTTCATGCCGTGTGGTGACAGTAAGAATTATACATTTGTCACCACCCTAACTCGCCCCGTGGGTGTCGTGATTGTCGTAAAACTTGGCTAAAGGATTGAAGTGTCACTAACCATTCATTTGAAGATTAATGTTGGGCAGCAGCATCATCAAGTCATCATAGTGAACACACTACTGCGAGCTCCAATCCGCTTGCCCAGTGTGGCGATTATGAGCATTTACCTCCTAATGCCTCAATACCATATATAATAGGAGAAGCCTGTGGATTGAGTAGGCTGATCATGTGTAACTCATCGTAGTCCGCCCGGATAGCTACCACCGTCTTACCCGTTAACCTGCCGCTAAATAGCAGTGTTTGCACTGCTGTGTTCCGGTTTGGGGGTAAGATAGCCGGTGTAATTACTGGCATAGATAGAGGCAATCCATCTACGTCCTCAGGGTAGGCAGCGCATAGGCTATTTTTTGGTCACTATGTCCATGGGCCTCAGTTCCTGCTTTCCATCAGGTGCGCTGAGAGCCCAGTTGTCTACCTTCGTCACATAAAAAAAATCATAAGCCAATTTGGGCAAGAAATCGACGGCAAAAACGTTCTAAATTCTGAACAAATCTTCACCACACACCTTATATGTTGTTGTCATCGAAATATTCATCGAAAGTGAATCGGTATTTCGACCAGCTCATAAGGACCGATTATCGTTTAAGAACGAAAGTTTGTTTTCAAGTTTTTGCGCGATCGAGTTTCACTGTAATTTGGTTCCGTTTATGGTTGTATTTGTTGTTGCTAATTACATGATATTTAAACAATTAACTTCATTTTTTCTTTAATTTTGGTTAAGGCCGTTCTGTCGACAGATACTTAAATGTATGTCGGTCTTGACTTTCAAAATAAATGTATAAACAAAACTTATTTCATTCATGGAAGCAAACATTTCCCAATATAATAAAAGTATTAAAAAAAACTATCAAAATCGTACGACATACTTTATAAAAAAATATGTGAAGACGCATATTTTTTTTAGAGTACATAGTTTTTTTTCGTCAATTAAAAAGGTTTTAATAGATAACGTCACAAATGCTCTACTAAACTCGTAAGAGAAAACTCAGCTAAAGAACCCCCAATTACGTCAAAGGAATAAAGAAAATAATTTGTATGTGATGTATGTCGTCCCATAAAATCCCAACAAAATGGCGTCATCGTATGATTCACCGAAGTCTACTACTGTCCAATAATATATATACATTTTATAACGTACATCATTGGGATAAGGATCAAATTCGTTTACATATTTTAGAGACAGGGGTGTAATTTATGTGAATAATCGTTCATTTTACTTTCGCCCCATAATATACTGTATTTTATTCGTACTTGCGATTGTTGTGTCGTAATAAGATAACCTATTGTTATGTCGTGTTACATTCAACGATAATCTTTAGTGAAAACTACCGTATAGTCTCCATATATATCAGTACGGCCATGGTGTTCAAAATATCTGAACACGCACATTGACAATGAAAATGCCAACGAAGGCGTCACTAAAGTGACAGAGAAGAATCCCTGATCACACGGTAGCAGGCCTGCTCAGATGAATTTGCCTATTTGACGACCGGTTCAAGACATAAGTGCGAAAAACAGGAAATCCGAAATGAGTGGCGATGTTTTAAAACACGATAGTGTTTTAAATCGACACGAGTTACGAATTTCCTTTTTGCACGTGTCTCGTACGATGTTTTTTAATACAGATGGCCCTGTCACACCAAGGAAGGCGTCATTAGAGTGATAGAGACAAAATCTTCAAAATTTGCGGATTTCGAAATTCGCGGTAGATACGCTGGCCGCTACCGAGAACTTCGAAATTCGTAAATAATAATTCGGGTTTGTCTTTACACTCCAACGAAGTCGTCTTTAGAGTGATAGAGACAAATCTTCGAAATTTGCGATTTTCGAAGTACACGATACTGTTAACCTCGTCCTGCCCGTCATACTCAGTTTGAGCTATTGAAATTGAAACCTAATGAGTTTAAAAATATAGTTGCTTTTCCTTTGTTCTATAAAATAGAATATGTCCTTTATAAATCACATTGGGCAGGACGAGGTTGGAGTTTCCTCATATACCCGAATCACTTTTACTTTTCCAGCTGTACCAGTCTAATTACGAGTGTTATGTAACCCATGCGTGGGCTGGAACCTGTCGCGACCTTATAAGGAGTGATACAGTGTGTTCTAGTATAAAAACCGCTACCGTTACTAGAAAAAATGTGTACTTAACGTGGGAGGCATGTGAAATATTGCAAACGAGGATCTATTAAAAGCCGATGACGATGTCGAGGGTTTTTATGGCACGAGTTTGTAATGTGCTTGCGTTTGTTAAAGATACACGGTTTTTGTCAC
>JALPQI010014384.1:0-35442 GCA_025490895.1 Thaumatotibia leucotreta | reverse complement strand
CTTTTCACCGTGGTCTTCAAAAGATAGACCCAAAGATATGACTAGAGAATTAGTTGGAGTAAACATTGTGACTGAAGTAAGGTAAAAGTATCAGTACTCGACGCTGTAGTATTCGACTTTGGCACTTTATGACAAAGTGACAGGGTTTAAATTGGTATATCGAAATATCTTAGTTGTAATGTAACCTTTTTAACACGTTCGACGCCGGTGACACGCATATGTGACCGAAAAAACTACTTCTATACCAGTGACACACATACGTGATCAAAATAATATTTTTCTTATGCCACTAGCATTAATCAAGTTCTCACTCCTATCTATGCCAGTGGCATAGAAATACGAAAGTTTTTGACACAAGTGCTGTGTCGCCGGCATAGGAGTACAATCTTTTCGGTCACACATGCGTGTCACTGGCATAGGAGTTCTATCTGATGATTTCGATCGGCATAGTATAAGCACTTAGTGAAACAGTACCGGAGGCGAACGTGTTAACGGAGACAAAGTCTTCATGTCATGACGAATACAGCAACCACCTGGTATTGTACTGGTGGGTTATTCCCACCTGTTACCACCCAATCGACACCAGTGGTAACAACTGGGATTTTTTCCCCATCAGTAGGAACTGGGAATTAAAATTCATGAGATTTCTTTTCCCAGTAGTTACCAAAAAATATAATAGTGGTGGTGTAACAAGTGGGAAAAATATTCCCAGTAGTTACCACCAAGTACTCTAGTGGTCGGAAAAAGATCCCAGTTGTGACCACTGGCGTCAGATAACAGGTACTACTGGTAAATAGGTGGAAATTGGTAGTTCTACCGTAATACAAAGTTAAGAAATACCTTTCTAACCTAGAAAACGTTATGTTTTATAAAAATAAATAAAACTACTACTACATTTGATAAGATAATTTTAAAATACAGTGCAAAAACTTTAGAAAACCTACCAAAAGCTCATAATTTTGGTTTCACCAAATTACAGTAATTACTAATTTAAGGCAAATATTAAGTCTAATGCGATATATTGCGATAATCGATTATGAAACAACACGTGATAAGCTAGGCACTTTTGGAAGCTTTACAAATGGAATAAAATACAACCATGCAGTATCACTTAAATTAACTTAACCCCTTTTTATAAACGTCTCGTAACTTAGTGAGGTGATAAGTATTGTTTGTCTCTTTCGGTCTTATACACATTGATAAGGGCTTGTCCATTAATCACGTCATACGATTTTGGTCTATTTTAGACCCCCTCATCCTCCATGATGATATTTTCAGGACCCCCCCCCCCCTAGCCAATATGACGTGTAATTTATTACCAACTTACCCTATAGTGATAATTGGTGATTTTTTCTTGACCCCCCCTCCCTCTATACATATACATAGTACGACGTGATTAATGGAGAAGCCCTAAGACCCAATGGGACAAACTATACTTATCAGCTTGCTAAATTAGAAGGCGTTTATGAATAAGCGGTTAAAGACTTTTATGATTATTTTATTTATAACAGAGAGACATGTCGAAATTAGGCTTTAGCATGCAGTGTTGCAAAGTAATGTTAAATAAATCTATTTTTGTAAAGTTTGTTTTTGCATATCACAGCTCCACGAATAGTTATTTTAAAAAGAAACATGTTTTGGTCTAATAGTAATGTGACATTTTTTGTGACCATGTAGGTAGTTATGCTATCAGATTAATCTATGTGGGCAAGCTTTTTAACAAATTCTGAACATATATTCTATTTATGCCTGTTTATAATTTATAAATAAACTTGGACGCTCGATTTGACAGATAGCGACTTCGCAAGCTCCTTAAAAGAAATCCTGAATTGTAAAGAAAATCAATAATATATAAATCATTAAAAAAGATTAGCTGAAAATAATGAAACAGCTGTTTCTACATATAAAATAAAGTACTATTGTATTTTTTTTCGGTAATAAAAAATGATCATCAAATCTGCACTCACATTTTTCAAATTTGCCTGAATTCAACTCAAGAAAATGGCTTGCCATGCTTCTGGCATGTACTTACATACTTTTGCTGAGGTCTCAAGTTTAATGCCTCATTAACCTTTTCGGTATATGGGCACCGCAGGACCGATTAATAAGTCATACTTTCAATATAGACCGCGCGTGCGTAAGATTCAAATTCTATTTTGACACTTCTGGTGACTTACTTTAACCCCTCGTCTGTGGTTGTCAAGAATATACTACTGTAAAATAAAACTTGAAAAGATAATTCAATTTCTAATTGGATAAATCCACAAGACTAACGACAATTACCAATTCTTTCGGATGTTTTTAAATTAATAAATCAAAGTTTAGTTCCGTACGTCTAGCCTAGCCCTGTACATCATCATCATCATCAGCCTATGATAGTCCACTGCTGGACGTAGGCCTCTCCTATTAACTATGAGTATAGACGCATTAGGAGGTAAGCCCTGTACGTGGACCCTTAATTGTACTTCATTAAGTTATAAGAACATACAAACGAGTTGGTAAATGTTGTTAGTCTTGTGGATTTACCCAATTACGTTGGTGACAGACGGCTTTTCGGGTCGCCTACACAGTTGAGGGATTGAGACAAGTCAATTTAATTTGAATCTTAATTTGGGATGGTTAGGTTTAAATTATTTTGACAGGTATGTGGTCGATATAGTGTACTATGTCTGGAAAATAGTTGTGTCATTTTGAGTAACACCAATACAAATGCAATTTCAAGCTATAAAACAATTCAGTTTTGGTTCACATTTCAATTCAGATTACGTCCAAAACTGATTTGTGTTAGTAAATCTTTCATCAATGTAAATCTTATTAATGCAATACTTCATATTCATTCAATTTTATTTGGTATGATAATTTTTGCCGTATAAAATGACTCAAAAAGCGTGATAATTTTGGCGCAACTATAAGCCCAGTAGACTTAGGTACCAGGGCAGCATTGCGAGAAGGAACTGCGTCGGCGTCATAGCGTCACGGCGTCATGGCGTCACGGCGTCGTGGCGTCACGGCGTCGTGGCGTCACGGCATCAACGCCACGGCCGGCGTCGCGGGGACGGCAGGCAGCGCGCGTTCAGCTTCGTGCCGCTATACGTTTCTGTAAACGTCAAACGATTCTTTGGGCTATTTTTTTCAAGGTTGTTTCCTCCCCCTACTGTTTTCTACTTAGAATTGTGAACTCTCTCAAGTTGCTCACAAATATTGTCATTGAGTTAGAGTGCATGTGCAGATATATTTGCGCGACGACTGTACATTGGTACGTAGGTTGCCCTGAAAGTTTCGGGAATCGGAAAAAATACGCATTTTAATGAAATAAAAGTACTTTTATTGTTTTTCAAAGTATTCTCCTTTGTGTTTAATACACTTTTTCATTCTCTGAAACCAGTTTTTAAAACAGTTATTGAAGTCTGAAGTGGGGGTTGACAAAATGGCCATTTTATAAGCGTCGACTGCTTCTTCCGCGGTCTGAAAACGCTGACCACGCAACCGATTCTTTATTTTCGGGAAAGTAAAAAAATCGTTGGGACTTAGGTCGGGGCTGTACGGAGGATGGTCCAGTAATTCGACGTTTTCGCCCTTCAGATAGTCGTCTGTTTTCTGAGCGGTGTGAGGGCTGGCATTATCATGGTGTAGTATAATACGGCGGTTAGGGTTAGTTTTTCGCAGTTCAGCAAAAACAATCGGTAAACAAACGCCTATATACCAATCGGCATTGACAGTTCTTCGATCTTCAAGAGTGATAGTCGCCACGTGACTCGATTTGGAGACAAACGTGGCTACCATTTTTTTGATCGTGCTGCGAGAACGAACAACTTTTGTCGGCTTCGGTTCGTCTTCGTAAACCCAAACTCGAGATTGGTTTTTCGATTCAGGCTCATATGCGTAAATCCATGATTCGTCACCTGACACAATACTAAAAACGGCATTTGAGCTTCCTCCATTAAATCTTTTTAAAGTTTTGCGGCACCAATTGACACGTACCGTTTTCTGGTCGTCAGATAACAAGTGAGGAATCCACCGGGAAAATAACTTCCGCACGCCCAACTCTTGTTGTAAAATAACTTGTACCTGACTCATTCCAATGCCTAAAGTCTCCTGAATCTCCCGATATGTAACATGCCTATCTTCCTTTATCAGTTGGCGAACAACATCGATGTTTTGATCGGTAACGGCCGTTTTCGGTCGACCCTCACGTACGTCATCCGCAAGAGACACACGGCCACGTTGGAATTCCGAATACCACCTGTATATGGTCGTCTTTGAAGGTGCTTCACTACTAAAAGCAATAGTAAATCGGTCTCCACATTGTTGTTGTGTTAATCCACTTTTAAAGTCATAATAAATCATTGCTCTAAAACTTTCGCGGGACAGCTCCATTTTCACCAGCGACTCAACGACTTTAAAAAACAATTGAAAATCGGACATTGTTTTTTTTTCTAAGTGGCCAGTGTTTTCGAATAATGAGACTATGCTTGTAAGAAAGAGGTATAACACATGTCAAATATACGTTCCTAAGTATTAAATTCCCGAAATTTTCAGGGCATCCTACGTACATGTCATTTATTCATATCTGTATTCCTTATCTTAAAACGTACGTTTTATCCATAGCAAAGGTTTTTAACCGAATTTGTTTGATTTTTAATACTATTAAAATAAAGATAAAACGGACCTTTTTGAGATAGATGAAAACAGAAATAGGTGCTTTGGGTTGACAAATATACCTAGAGTGTTTATTTTATCCACAACTAATGCAACTGAACGACACAATAAACAAACTAGGTATATTAATCCCTGCATAACAGACAGCCAATAAATAATATTGTACTTTTATCCAATAATTGATCATAGTTATGCAGAAAGCGACCAACTGCAATTTTTTTGTCAATGTGACTTAAGCTTTAACATATGGAGTTTGGTTGCTTTCTGCATTGTCAAAAAATCGAAGTTGGTCGCTTTCGGCATAACAAGTAATTTTGGAATAGCGAAGCGAACCAAAATATGTATGTAACAATTTTTTTGTAGACAGTTTTAATTACGTTTAGTTGTGCCATAGGAGATGATGTTGTAGGTGTGTGTACAATACTAGAATCTTAATAAATTAACATACAATACACAATAGGATTAAACAAGCAAACATAAGGACATTCACACTGCTTCATAATTAAAAGTATCGCAAAGCGGAGGCTCTATAATAAATACAACTAGCCACATTCAAGAAACATGCGAATATACCACTATTGGGTCGGCTCATGAAGGTACGTTACAATTGTATCGAGAATTCTTATTAAATACTCGTAATTTCCATCATAAATAGATATTACAAAATACCCTCAAATATAAACCCAAAAAAGGCTCTCACTAAAAGATAGGTACTGTAGTTACCAGTTATAGGCCTAACAATAATAATATAGGTACGAGTATGTAAAAAGTCCTTGCCTAATGTAATTTTAAAATGTATAATTATTAATAGGAATATTAATGTAAATTGCAACACCCCTCAGGGCTCACGTAACTTATACTTATGTTATTGTTCATGAATGCACATAAATGAAATAAAATAAATACAAAAGGTGGTACTCATAATACAATTTACTAGAAAAATATTTATGAACGTTACTTAATAAAGTTGATGACCGCTATTTGATGCTATGTTAGCGACTAATAATTTGAACCAGTCAAAGTAACCAAATACTGGAACAGTACTCGACACTGACTTTTTAATACAAACATAATCTCAAATTGAAAATTAAAAAAACCGACTTCAACCGATTTCTCCAAGATTTTTAAATCGACACGAGTTACGAATTTCGTTTTTGCACGTGTCTCGTACGACGTTTTTTAGTACAGATGGCCCTCCGAAGTTTTGGACCTGACGTAAAATGACTCAATTCTCGCACTAGAGCCTAAAAAAGGCACCATATGTACTAAAAAGAGAATTATCGAAATCGTTTGGCATGATATTGAGTTATCCGTCCATTTGTCGTGGACATGCTTAATGCAAATTTATGACTTAAATGGTTTTCTCATTATGGATATTACCATAATCACACCATTGTCACATTAAAATGGGACCAATTAATCATCAAAATCAGTTCCATCATTCGGAAGTTTTGTGTCTGAAAAACAAACATAAAAAAAACATAGAGTCTAAAGTGCATTCATCCTTACTTGTCTTATCATGTAAACAAACACTTTCTGAAAACATTAATCTTAATTTTCTCTGTAATTACAATTACACAATAATCATCACTTCAAAAGTTGTTGCATACTTAAAAAAGCTCACAAAGTATCATAATCACTCAAAAAAGCACTGAAAAATATCATTTCTGTAAAGATTTTCGTCAATAAACGCTGTTACGGTCGGATAATATTAAAAACATCTGACATTGCGATGTCTAGATTGTCTATGTACTATATTTAAATAACCATAGTTTTTGATATAATATTGGACTGATTAATTTTCTTCTTGACTGATGATGCAAAATCGATAATCCACTATTTACGTAAGTTGTGAAATTATCGCTGACATTTTCATTATATCGACATTTCTAATTACTAGTGGTTGTCTTTGATCATCGTTGACGTTTTATTTGTTTACATGATAAGACAAGTAAAGATGAATACACTTTAATTGAGAAACCTTTTTTGTCTGTCTGTTGAAAACGGTTTTTTTTAAATTCAAAATTAGGGGTTTATACCTACCTAATGTTTTCTCTAGTTTTATGTCATGATCTGCTAACAGATCCTCAAATTTTTTATATGATAATTGATAACACTTCTCTTGAATTGATAACTATCTATCTCGTAACCCGCCACCGCTACGTGGTATAATTGCGGCGTACCTCCACTAGCGCGAGTTACCGTAGTGCGAGTGCGTCATGAGCGAGTGCGCGCTGGTCCGCGGCGCGCGCGCAGGGAACGCGCCGCTGTGGCTCGCCGACATCACGTCCCTATAATAGGTAACATGCACTCAGTGGCGTAATAGTACATTACTATAGAGGACGGGAAACGAAGGGTTACAGGCCAAGTAGATATATCTGGCCGAAGGAACTGAGGCCAGATAGGAATACGCGGCCTGTAACCCTGTTTCTCGCCGAGATTTGTATAGTGCTTTTCTCAAACTTGCCATGAAATAAAAGGAACTGATTTCGCCGAACCATACTATTTGATTTGTAAATAAACCAATAGTACAGTATCGTACAACATTAAAAAAAAACATTCGCGCCTCACTTTTTTTTAAATCTGTTTGAGGTATCCTTTTACCATACCAACAGGTATAGACATTAGTTCTTAGGTTATTTTTTTTTTCTGTGGCTGAATGTCAAGACCTAGTGTCACAATTTGACGTTTCAAAACAAAAGACAGTTTGTTTGCAGTCCTAGGTGTGAAATAAATACATGAAATCTGTTTACATATCATCTTAGCATATGCCAACGGATACATAGTATTTCCGGGTTTAATTTAAAGTAAGTGTGTGTTTCCTTCCGTCCCGTCGCCAAATGGTCCCTACGGAAGACCAGCGCTGGCTGAATAGCCAGCATCATGCTGAGTAGGGCCCATTTCGTGGCACTATGTTTGTATTTGTTTGTTTTCATTCTCTAAAGTGTAATGTGTAGTGTCATGAATAAATGTTTTGAGTTTGAGTTTAAGTAACATCGACATCCCGTAGCAAGTTTGAGAAAAAGTATTAACAGACGTTCGAACATGGTCCGCACCGCACCGCGAACTTGGTCCACTCCGTACCAAATTCGATGGTGTGTTCAACAGTCCGCCGACATTATTAATTATTATTGACGGTCGGTTCGATGGTTTTCCCACAGGATTTGGTGCGGTCCGCACCAAGTTCGCTCGTGTGAACGGCGCCACCGCACCGCACTTGTAGGTAATTATTAATGAATTAAAAGTAAACAAACAATAAAATATTTATGATACTCCAGTTATTTAGGTACCTGTTGATACATGTATTTTGAAATGTCTTTTTATTGAAATATAGTACAATATTCGAAAATGTTCAATAGGCTATGATGGATAAATCGGAGGCATATCGACGTGATCGCTATCTAGTAGTACGAAAAGCACTGGACCGTTTTTGAACGGTGCGATGGTGTGGCGAGCCGAGCGCACGTACGGAGCGGACCAAGTTCGCTATAAATACTTCTACTTCTATTAATACTTTTTCATCACACCTGTTCCGTAAGTGCGCCAGTACGCTGCGGTGATGCGGGCCGTAGGTGCGTCATTACGTCATAGTATGCCGTTAAGGATTTTCATACAACATTACGTCGCACTAGCGCGGTCCGGCGCACGCCGAGATTTCTTTTATGAAAATGATGAAATTAAGTCATCCCTGATTTAGAGTAGTTTTGTGAAAATATATTGTTTTATTTACTTTTTTGCATCACAGGTGTTATGAAAAACATTGTGTGTGCCACGGGCGGTACAAGAATTAGGAAATCGTGCTAGAATTAAGCCCTCACCTTCGGCTCGGGCTTGAATTCACACTCGTTCAACATGGCTGGCAAAATGCCACGGGCCCCCGACCCAAGAGGGCCCCGGCCCAAGAGGCCGTGAATTTAAATTTAAAATTAAACTGAGTACAATGTGACGATTTTTACTGATAGGGCCACATCAAAATAATTTGCCACAGGCCCCAGATGGTATAGTTACGCCACTGCATGCACTGCTGGAAAAAGGCTTCTATTACCTAAGCATGGATAGAAAATAGACAGTCAAAATATTACTCAATGATTTTACCATTTTCTGTGAAAAATACGATTTGAAAGTGACCATTCATTCAACCTTTTCCGTACAGGAGTGTACCATGATCTCTAAAACGCGATTCAGATTAGGTCCTAAACTGAATCGCATTAGTAAATCGTGGAAGCCCCCAGGTGTTAACGAGAATTGCCACCACTGACAATACTTATGTAAATATCTCAAATATTAGGGTCCCGTACAGAATAGATTTAATTTCGAACGTGAAAAGCGGCCAGTGGCCACGGATTTGATGACGTCATAAGTGTTCAGTCAGATCACATAATCAGCTTTTTTCATGCGCTCCGCCGGCGTACTAGCGACGAATGTGTCGTGGTGTAACCATGGCGACGAGTGACAGGTGACTTACGGCTGCCTGTACCGGACGGGCACGGCCGCTATGAGGGCGCAGCGCTCCGCCGCCGTACTAGCGACGAACGTGTCGTGGTGTCACCATGGCGACGAGTGACAGGTGACTTACGGCTGCCTGTACCGGACGGGCACGGCCGGGGGCTTCAGGCGGCGCTCGCGGTCGGCCGCTATGAGGGCGCAGCGCTCCGCCGGCGTACTAGCGACGAATGTGTCGTGGTGTAACCATGGCGACGAGTGACAGGTGACTTACGGCTGCCTGTACCGGACGGGCACGGCCGCTATGAGGGCGCAGCGCTCCGCCGCCGTACTAGCGACGAATGTGTCGTGGTGTCACCATGGCGACGAGTGACAGGTGACTTACGGCTGCCTGTACCGGACGGGCACGGCCGCTATGAGGGCGCAGCGCTCCGTCGGCGTACTAGCGACGAATGTGTCGTGGTGTCACCATGGCGACGAGTGACAGGTGACTTACGGCTGCCTGTACCGGACGGGCACGGCCGCTATGAGGGCGCAGCGCTCCGCCGGCGTACTAGCGACGAATGTGTCGTGGTGTAACCATGGCGACGAGTGACAGGTGACTTACGGCTGCCTGTACCGGACGGGCACGGCCGCTATGAGGGCGCAGCGCTCCGCCGGCGTACTAGCGACGAATGTGTCGTGGTGTCACCATCAAACCCCGGATGACGGGAGCAAAAATGCGTTTGTCACTAGTGCTTAGTTAAATATCGACTAATCTATCGACATTCATATGAACGATTTATTAATTTGAAATTTATAGATTATGCTAATTATGTTTCCCTAGTACTTCCACTTCTTTTCCAGATATCAAAAATATATAAGATTTTTAATATAAAATCACCAATTTTTTTAATCAACACATTATGATATTTTTTGTGAATAATTTCGCCTTGAGGATGTATAAGTAATCTTAACAAGTGCACTTTGAATTTCTGAACGACATTCAAGCTACTTTTTAGGCTTTAATTTTGGTTTTGTAACTGTCATATGGTACTAGGTATTGTTGACATATTATTGTTTATCAATTTTAGATCGCAATGCCTCTGATTACGTACGGTTGCATAAATTACCGTTGATCAATACGTTTCTAATTCATAAAATGTTGGTATGGATGTCGATAGAATAGTCGATATTTAACTAAGCACTAGTGACAAACGCATTTTTGCTCCCGTCACCCGGGGTTTGGTCACCATGGCGACGAGTGACAGGTGACTTACGGCTGCCTGTACCGGACGGGCACGGCCGGGGGCTTCAGGCGGCGCTCGCGGTCGGCCGCTATGAGGGCGCAGCGCTCCGCCGGCGTACTAGCGACGAATGTGTCGTGGTGTAACCATGGCGACGAGTTTTTTTTTTTTTTTTTTTGTGACAGGTGACTTACGGCTGCCTGTATCGGACGGGCGCGGCCGGGGGCTTCAGGCGGCGCTCGCGGTCGGCCGCTATGAGGGCGCAGCGCTCCGCCGGCGTACTAGCGACGAATGTGTCGTGGAGCGAGTAGCAGGCCGCCGTGATCTGTGCAGAACATGTTATTATAATCATTTTCATCCCTCCTTTTCAGAAAGTTGTGTTTTCATGGATAGGTAAGCGAGTGGAAAATTTATTTTCCTCCCTTAGGCACTGGTCTCACCGCGAGCTATTAAGCTATGAACTATCGGCTATAAACACAAACAAAAGATACGCACTCCCGTGTAAATAAAAGTGACACGGCGATACTCGCACAGCTATCAGCTATCACCGCCGGGCGAGTATCGCCGTGTCTCTTTTATTTACACGGGAGTGCGTATCTTTTGTTCGTGTTTATAGCCGATAGTTCATAGCTTAGTAGCTCGCGGTGAGACCAGTGCCCCAGGGTGGAAAGTATTTTTTTTAAATAATTACGACGAGTAACAGACGCTGACATGAATAAAGCTACAATTCTGTATAGGTAGAGTGAATGGCCAGTACTACCTGTACCGGTTTCTTTCTATTGTATGAAAAAGTTTAGTAGCAGTAGTAGTAGATAAGAAATCATATTTTCTGAACTGTACTTCTTTTTTAATTGCCTCAAAGTCGGAATGAAAATTAGAGTGCTTACCAAGTTGATAACCAAGGGCGGAAAGGAACCCATTTAACCCTCGAACCTTTCGCGTTCTCCCTACGGTCGAGCTCAAAAATATCTCAGGTAAAATGGGTTTCTTTCCGCCCTTGGTTAACAATCTACTATTTCATCACACCTGTTCGGTAAGTGCGCCAATGCGTGCAAGCGATGCGCGCCGTAGGTGCGTTATTACCATAACCCATGGGCAGTAATGGATTTTCATACAACGTATGTACGTCACAGTAGGAATTATTTCAATAAAAATTATATAATTAAGTACCGGGGCAGCGTAACTCACCTGGTCCTTTGTCACTCACGTGTCCGAGTTTGAGTCATCCCTATTTTTTTAAAGATTTAGACCATTATAGAGTAGTTTTATGAAATAGTACCTACATTACGATACAAGTGCGAAAAACATGAAGTGGGCGGAATTTATTTTGCTGTAGTTTTTTAAAACTTTCCAAATTTGGACTTTTTTACATTTTTTCTACTCATAATCACGAGCTCTTTCGATTCTGATGGAAATAAAAAAATGTCCCAAAAAAAATCCATGGAGTTACTATTTTTCATACAATTTCTTCGACCGTAACTCAGGGAAGACAAAAAAAATATGGAATTCTCGGGACACTTTTTTCTGCTAATGAGGATCGAAACGAAAGAGCTCGCGATTCCGAGTAGAAAAAATATGAAAATATCTAAAATTAGAAAATTTCAAAAAACTACAACTAAATAAAAATCCGCCCAAGTTCGAAACGTGTGGAGATAAATTAATACATGACCGAAAGGGGTGTACGTATCGTATCGTACGGTGTTTTTCAGTACATATGGCCTTTTATGAACTCGTCTGTCACACTTGTTCACATTTCTTATTTACCGCCTTTATAGTTGAATTATCGAGAAGATAATAATAATAATAAATAATTTAGTCGGCGGCAAGTCACCGCCTGCCTCGATAGCAAAGAGAAATCATTGTTATGGCAGGTGTCCGGACCTCTTTTCTATAGTTCCATCTCTTATCCATCCAACCTTCATCACCATAACCCACTAGTCTTTTCCATATAATCTCCAATAGCCTCTATATGCCTGCTGGGACCGGTTCACGGATATCTATTTTTGTGCCCGTGAATGGGTTGCAGCAGGTGTAAAACACAGCAAATTTCTCCAAAGGGCCTCTACGTGTTGGATCTGTATCCCCGCGCAAGCCTATCAAAAGACCGGGATTTATAGGCCCGTGATCAAAGAGAGATACAAATAATAATAAATAAATATCTTGGGACATCTTACACAAATCGACCTAGTCCCACGGTAAGCTCAATTAAGGCTTGTGATGTGGGTACCAGGCGACGATATATATAATAGATAGATACATATAGATACTTAAATACATAGACAGCCATGACCAAGGAACAAATATTTGTGATAAATAAATACACAAATAATGCCCTCGCCGGGATTCGAACCCGGAACCTCCAGCTTCGTAGGCAGGGTCACTACCAACTAGGCTACGGAGGCTGACTGGAATTGCATATGTAGTGGTATCGCGTATTTACAATGTATTGTGTGCTATTGTGTGTGTTTTATCGACTCATGTATTGGCATTATTCGACTAATAGTAAAGCTAATTGTAAAGACACACGGTTCATTTTAAAAGTGTTTCTTTAGTAACACCACTACAAATGCAATTCCATCTTCGCGATAATTCAACTATAATACACAATGTACCTACTATAACCCCCTTATTCATAAAAGTTTGTTAACTTAACAAGCCGCTAATAATTGTTTGTCCCTTTCGGTCTTAATGTGTCCATAAGAGCAAAAGGGACAAACAATTACTAGCAACTTGTTAATTTAACAAACGTTTATGAATAAGGGGGATAAGTGTGTAGTGTACCCTAGCAGGGGTAATGGACTAAAATTATTGATATATGTAGGATCTCACATTTTATGTGATTTAACAACAAAAACAATACGTAAAGATTAAAAATACGTAATGACCTGTGCGTGTGCCGTAAACACAATGGCAAGCGAAGCGAACTCAGACAACACAAGGCAGTTTTCATACACCGCTGCACTCAACGAGAAAAACAATCGGACATCGTACTAACTACATCAACTACATGTGTTGGTTCAGAAGTTATAAAAAACTGATTACCGCCAACGAGCGAGAGCGTTGAATATTTAAACTTTGGCGTTGTTGTTTGTGTCATACTTTATACCGGACTAGCGACCCGCCCCGGGTAGGTACTATACCTACATAAAAACCTTCCTCTTGAATTACTCTACCTATTAAAAAAATCTCATCAAAATCCGTTGTGTAGTTTTAAAGAGTTAAGCGTACAAAGGAACATAGGGACAGAAAAAGTGACTTTATTTTATACTATGTAGTGATATGTCAAAAGGTTTTTTGATATATTAACGTTTGAGATATCGAACCTATTTATCCTACTATAATATTGTCTATAGCGTAAATACCATTAAATTTGTTTGATGAATGATGATAGATATGTACCTAGTATTTGACCAAACGTTGGTTATTCGGCCATGTAGTAAAAATAATTACCTACTAATAATATCAGCATTTTATATAGTATCTAAGTATTCCGTTTTTTATGTTTGTTTTCAGTTAATTTTATTAGTTATCACTATCAGGATCTTCCCAATACAAGAATTTCCTACGTATAAATAGCTTTCGTTTTTTGGTCTTCGGTGACCGTCCATAATGAATACGATTGAATATTCGATTTCGGATCGCCGCCACAGGCAAACTAACGATTGATCCTTTCGTAAGCGATCTTTGGCGCAGTCCGAACTGAGCTTACCCGAAACCACTTTTGACGTGGTCTCCGTCGCACAAGTAGATTCACGCATAAGTGTGACTGAGCAACACATCAAACGTGTTTCGTGGTAGTTCTATACGCAGCATAACACAATGACCTCACCTAATAGCAAAGCTCCTGATCATCAGCCGCTTTAAAACCCGTTTTATTCTGATGTATCTGCAGCGTAAATCAAGCTTTCTACGACGCTTTTCGCATACGATGGGTACGTTGGCACTTCGATTTCTTTCAATCCAAGTCATTGACGTTTCTGGCTGATCCTTTAGACAAAAAAGTATATTTTAGTCTGATTAAAGCTTCCGATTGATAAGTACCTACTTAATCCACTGATATAGAAATTAAATGTGGCCTTAACTCGAGAAAACTACTTTCATAATATGGCAGGGAGTAGCCCTACGTAGAAGCTAAACGTGGCCTTTAGAATCTAACTTGGGAAAACTACTGTTATAATATGGCAGGGAGTAACCCTACGTAGAAGCTAAACGTGGCCTTTAGGATCTAAATTGGGAAAACTACTGTTATAATATGGCAGGGAGTAACCCTACGTAGACACTAAACGTGGCCTTTAGGATCTAAATTGGGAAAACTACTGTTATAATATGGCAAGGAGTAACCCTACGTGGAAGCTAAACGTTGCCTTTAGGATCTAAATTGGGAAAACTACTGTTATAATATGGCAGGGAGTAACCCTACGTAGACACTAAACGTGGCCTTTAGGATCTAACTTGGGAAAACTACTGTTATAATATGGCAGGGAGTAACCCTACGTAGAAGCTAAACGTGGCTTTTAGGATCTAACTTGGGAGAACTACTGTTATAATATGGCAGGGAGTAACCCTACGTACCAAGTTGGAGGAGCTGTTAGGACACTGGTATTAGTTTCGGAAACATCTGCCTAACAGTAAGAGTACGACTTTGGAATCAATACATAAATCCAGTTGTTTCTACCAATTCTACCTAAAATCCAAAGCACTACCTACTTCAAAATCAGTACTTCAATATCGGTTATGGCAGACATTAACCCAGTGGCATCAGTACCAGATAGATCAGAATCTAATTTTAAATAGCGGTTTAAGTTTTATAGGATAGTATAGAAATTGATTAGCGTGATATATTGAAGACGGGATGATACTTGTCAACGAAATTTCAGGACCTGTTTTGAGAGGCCATTTAGTATCGCGTGAAGCTTTCATGTTTCATTTGTTTGTTCGTAGCTTTGCGCACCTAGGCGGAGGGCCTGTAGATCAGTATTAAATGTCGATGCCTCTACACAATCCCCAATGAACTACTATAAGATCTGTACATTCGCAAACCTCTTGAATATGGCAGGGAGTACCTAACACAGCATCAGGTTTGAGGAGCTGAATTTCAGTATTACGTCTGGGTGCTTTCACTTGATAGGTACCAAAAGTACTTAAAAATTGGTTCTTTCCGAAAACTATAGTTAAGGGACCTATGTCATAAGTTCATGACAAACCTTCCACGAATATCAAATATTATAAAATGAGTAATGTGTGAATTCAGTGAATTCGTGGAAATAAACGTAACTTGGAACATATTTCAGCAAGGATTGTAAAGAAATATATTACAATTTGCATTGTCTCAACCTTAAAATTGCTCAATGGCATATGTTAAGGTACCCATCGTATTTGAAAAACATTGTAATGGTTTAATAAACCGTAGTCTATCCATGCGTCTACAGCAGAGTAGCCAGATCAATGATATAATAAGTAAAGATATGTTACACCGGCACTAAACTTGAAGCGCTCAGATTGTGATAATTCTAACAATCGCTCTTAGTTCTATCCAGACCACCGAGAGGTGTGTACCACTGCCGAGTTCTCGCAAATCACATGAACTGCGCCCTAAAATGTCATTTTATGTTATACAATAGTGAAAGCCACAAAATAAAATGCAAAAATGCCCTTAACATCACCCATCATGCGCAATTAAACTGAATTATATATTTTTTTAAATTTTACTATTTATTGAAAATAAATAGGACGCCATTTCGACGTTTTTGACTGACTTAGAGAAAAAGACAAGCTTATTCTGTTTAAGATCGAGAGTAACAAAGATAAAAATATGTTTATCAATAACCTTAAGAATGCACGCGCGATTGTCAAATGCTAGTTGTCTCTTTTTTATTTATTTAATACGAGTATAATGTATTTTGCCATCTCTTTTACGCATTTTGAAGTATAAAGATAGGTGTATGTCAACTGTCAATTAATTGTAGGCGTATGCTGTGAAGTATTTATTTCGCTCATTTTGTTAGAGTATAACGTATCTTTACGCGTATTGAGCCAGATAGGAAACTTATACCCCCTTCAACTTATTTCTTCAAGATCCCATCACCAGTTATACATGTTACATTAAAATAAAATAATAAAACCGGCCAAGTGCGAATCGGACTCGCGCGCGAAGGGTTCCGTACCATTATCAATTTATTATTAAAAAAATACAGTTAGATCAACCTACCCCAAACTATAGGAGATAATTTAATCAAACCAAAAATCGTTGATAGAGTTTATTAATGTGCATAACATTTTTTTTTTGAATTTTATATCGCGTAGTTTAAAAAAATAGAGGGGGGGGACATATTTCAGACTTTGAGAGCTGATATCTCGAAAACGATTTGCTTAAATATAAATGAGATTTATAAACCTTGAGATCATTTTCAAAGACCTTTCTATTAATACCCCACACGCTTGTCGCTCATATACAACTAAATTTTTTTTTCTATCCCTCAGTTACATGTATGGAGGGCCCCCACCCCAATGGTTTTTTTACAATTTAGTATCATAATGCTGTAGCAGTTCATACAACACATATCCTTACCAAATTTCGTTACTGTAGCATTTATAGTTTCCGAGTAAATCGGCTGTGACAGACGGACATGACGAATCTATAAGGGTTCCGTTTTGCCATTTTGGCTACGGAACCCTAAAAATTGGTGCACGACTCACGGAGATATCTAGTACACACAAAACAAAAAAACAGTCTGTTTAGTTGAGAAACTCCTCCTTTTTTGCAGACCCCCACCAAACAACGACAGACCGTTTGTACAAAAAACAATAGGCACAGCGTCTCATGTTGGTTTATGCTCTGATCGGTAATTAAACATAGACTCATATATATTAGATGTCGACGCAATCCAACATCGGCTTCTGTAATCCACGTTTTACCCTGGTACATCTATAGCACACAGTGATCAATGGGCGTCCTAACGACACTAGGTATATATAGAAGGCTATCTGCATAAAATCCCAAGGCATGAATTTCACGGAAGGCTTACGTAAACTTGAGTAACGGCACAGCAGTGCCGCAAAGTCCATCATAAGCCTATGATAGTCCACTGCTGGACGTAGGCCTCTCCTATTAACTATGCGTATAAATAAACGCATTAGGAGGAAAATACCCATAATCGCCACGCTGTGCAAGCGGATTGGCGATCGCAGTAATGTGTCCACTATGATGACGCTGCTCCCTATCATCAATCTTTTATCAAATAATGGTCAGTGACACTTCAATCCCTTAGTCGACTCTTACGACACCCGCAGGAGGAGTTGGGGTGGCGACAAATGTATTCTTATTGGCGTCACCACACGGCTTCCGCAGGTGGTGGTGCCGCAAAGTACCAGAAATTAAATATTAGATATTTTTGTGCCAAGTGATGTAGGTATTAATGGTATTATATATCCTGTAAGTACTCGATCATCTCTTGAATGGGCCTTCGATGCAACACATCAGTCCCTCTGGTGATTTTATCGTGCATCTGCAGAGCGCATCTCTTTTATCCCCAAACGGTCTAAACTTCATATTCGCTCATAGAAACCAGAAAAGCTTAAAAGCTTAAACTCGAGTAACGGTTTGCTCGTCAACACACTAAAAATGTTTGTGCCAGACGCGGGTAATGTGTGTCGGCGAATGGTCTGAAAATGTACCCTATAAGTGCTGTTATACCTCACCTGCTGAATCAGCCGGCGGTGCAATTCTGCATAAGCCACTCTAATCCCCATATTGTCCTGGTGCATCTGCAGTGCACAGAGCGTATAACAATCCCAATTAACCCCAAACGGTGTTAACTCCAAAATCAGTCATTCTTTCTAACGTATATTCTTAGCAGAAGGCTTAAACTTGAGTAACGGTTTTCTGTGCGCCATTTGTGCCATCACGAGCGATGTAGGCAAATGAATGGTCTGAGAATGTACCCTATAGGTCCTGCTGAATCAGCCGGTGATGTAAGTCCACATCAGCCCCTTTAATTCCCGTTTTGTCCTGGTGCATCTTGCACAGAGCGCATCACAATCCCAATTAGCCTCAAAGGGTCTTAAAGCGCGATTTTTTTGTATGTACCATCGCGAGCGATGTAAGTAAACGAATGGTCTGTTATGTTAAGGACTCGAGCGGGCTGTCGAGCATCCACTGTGCTCATTCACCCAATTTCCCTTTGAAGAATGGTCTGAAAATATACCCTATAAGTCCTCACCTGCTGAATTAGTCGGCGATGCAAGTCAACATCTGCCCCTCTAATCCCCGTCTTATCCTGGTGCATCTGCAGCGCGCAGAGTAGAGCATCCTTGATGGTCTGAACCGTGGCCTGGACCCGCTCGGTGCGTAGTAGACGGCGGACTAGGTAGCCCTTCGCGTACGCGACTATGGTCGCCGCCGCGGACAGCTACAACCGACACCCGTGCCAGTGAGTACATACAATTGTGGAAGGAATTTGAGGGAGATATTGGGAAGAAGGGAGGAGATGTAGGAATGATACATAAAAATGAGGATGAAGAACTTCAAAGAGATTTTGGTATTGGTCAAAATACAAGGAGATAACATTTTTTTGGGAACCTCTGCGATAAACAAATGATATTAGGGAATGATACATAAAATTGTGGAATAAGGATTTTACGGATGGGATATGAACAATATACAGAGGAAATGTTACAGAACATTGAGGCAAATAAATGAAGAGTAACAATAATTATTCTGGTTGGCATGGCACTTATAAAGGATCATATCCTTTGACAGTAGGTATCAACCAGTTTAGATATTGTTGTTGTAAACATAAGTGACGCAATCGAAGCGAAGGTTAACTTTTAACCCCTTACCGCATGAATAAAAAATAAATTTGTTGAAATTTGAACTCTAATGGCAATAAATAGATTTCAATTTTATAGCGGGCATATTTGGCTTCTATGCGGTAAGGGGTTAAGATAAATGAAGGACTTAGTTTACGAATAGTTACAGAAAAAAGTCGGGAAAAAAACGGACAAATCTATAGGCTTGGGATCTGTAGAAGATCTCATTATATGGATGGAGGATGACGAAAATTAAAGACAGACAAGAGGGACAACCATAGGACAACACCGGAAAGTTGGAAAGTGCTAGTGCGGGAAGCAGTCGGACAAGGAAGCAGCAGCAATCACAAATCACAATCACTTTGCACAAAGTGCACCTCATTAATTCGTTGTGTACCATCATTCATGCCTAAACTATAAATGAACTGCCAGAAGATGTTGTAAAAAGCTACTTAAAGGGCAAACATGTTAATAAAATTGTTAAAAAGTACTTACTAAATTGTAATGAAACGAACTTCGTTTATTAGTATCCTATCCATAGGCATTTAGTATATTTTATGTAACTAACAGTAGAATATTATTAATGTATAAAATCGAACTCCCCATCGGCATACAAACCTTCTCAAGGTTTTGCCAACGATGGGCTTGAAATTAAAACAATTGTAAATTTTGTTTTTATCCAATAAATTAAAAAAAAAAATTAAAAAAAAAAAAAATGCAGTCAACTGATCATTGGGAACACTATGCCTATTCTAATAAGGATTAAGTACCAATTGCCAGTTACCCATGAAAATGATTTTGATTATACAAAAAAACTGTCGTGGGTTTTCTGGCGGGCGACCGGCGACCAAACGTCGTCGGCGGCGGACACGCGTCGGTCGCCGGTCGCCGGCCAGAAAACCCACGGCCTATCACTGATATTTGGAAGTTTATTGCAATAAGGTTACAATTTGTCAGCTAACAGTGTGGGTGATGATACAATCAAATGGAACTCAGTGGTAACCATGGAAAATTTCTGATAACGGTTACGAACTGTTGTAAAGTTAATTTATTTTAAGTTAAAATGTTAATTTAATATAGTTCCTTTGTGATTAGGGTTCCAGTAATCAGAGAGGAATGGCGAAAAATTGTAAAACGTGTCACTCAGGACACATCATGATGACCACGACCACTCTGTCAAGAGTGATACGCAGAAGAAGAAGAATCAAAGTGTAAAACGCAATTATGAATTTCACGATTAGGTGAATGGTTCGAATATTACAATTATAAGCAATTTTCAATTTAATAAGTTCTGGCATTTTTTGCTTTAAATGATTTTCGCTATGCTGTTTATTATTAACAGAAAAAAAACCTTAGGATTGTTTCCTTGATATTTTGGTCAAATGGATTAAACATTTTAGAGTTTGCCATGTATTGATAGAAATAATTTGAGTTATATGTATTGCTTTCATGATTTCAATGTGCTATTAACAAGTAATTCGACGGCAACAATGTATAAGGTTCTAAGTTCTGAACAAGCTTCGGCACTTTGCACCTTATGCGCTATTGTCGTCGAATTTTACTAGTGTTCATAACGTATTATTCAAAAAACTGGTCTAAGCTTACAACCCACCTGTTCAGGAGTAGGAGGCAACCTCGCCGGCGCCCTCCGCGCCGACGTCACCGATCCCTGAGACCCCTGCTGCGCCGCCTCCAAGAATGTCGGCTCCTCGCTGTCCGACGTGAACGTCACGTTCAGCCCCGCCAGTGTGTCGCTCGTCCGATCCGTCAGTATCGGCTCAAACTCCCTATCGGACGAAGACACCGACGTATCGTAACTTAGCTTCCTAGAACTCCTTTTAGGAGAATGCGTCCGCGTCCTATTCCCTTCAGGGCTTTCGGGCCGCTTCTTTATACTCCCAGTTATATCTTTGCTCTTTTTCAAAACCTCCGCACATTTGGATAAATTGTTGTGGGTGTCGGTTAGAGTGCTTATAGTCTCGGTGCTATGGTTTATCAATTGGCTTAAACTGACCGGGCCTCGGTCCGTTTTGTCCGCCCACGCCGCTTTAGCTTCGACCGGAGATTTAGGGCAAATCGTTTTTAGCTGCCTGTAAAGTATGCTGTTTTGCTCGTCGAAAACTTGCTGGAGTAACATTTGCTCCCGTTTCTGCTTTTCAACTAAGTTTGCCATCTGTAGAAGCTGCTGGTTCTGTATTCTCTCATATAACTCCTTTACTTTTGCAGCTGGATCCTCGCATTCTGATATCAGTTTCTTTGGTGATGGTTGGATGTTAGTTGGCTTACTTGGTTCTTTCATTTTGGTAGTATTTGTGTTTGCGTATGGACTAGCATTGCATTTTTTGGGCTTTTGGACAGGTTCTGAAATTTGATTCTTTCCTGGCAAGCTGGGTCGTCTAGGCCTGTCCTGTACAGATTTAGACCTGGATGGTGTTAGCTGAGGTTTTTTAACAAAGGATTTGGAAGTGTTCTTGTTTTCAGGTTGAGTTTGAGCCGTTTTCTGCTTTAACTCTTTAGCCATGGATGACCATTTGACTTTAGCTGACTCCAAGTCCCAACTCCTTCTTTTCTTTGGTGTTGCCAGGTTTGATTGTGATTCACTCATGGAAATGGAAGTTACTTCTACTCCTGTACTAAGAGATTGCACTTTTAAGTGAGCTAGAAGTAATGGACTGGGGTTGAGCACAGTGTAGGAGCTCTGCCGAACTAATGGGGGGGTGTCTTTAATACTCTCACTGTGAATATTGTTTAAGGAGCCTGTAAAACTCTTAGAACCGAAGGATGGTGGCCCATCTACCATTGTCATGTCTGGATAATTATCAGATAAAAGTGGCGCAACCTTACTAAGATCAAATTCAACTCTTAACAGGTCTACTATTTCTCTATCTGGCTTCTTGGTCCCAATGGAAAGCTCTTCACTGACATCTTTCTCTATCGTTTTTTTTGGTGTGGTGTCACAGTCTCGCTCAGGTGGCTCAATGGGTTGTGGTGTATGTTGTGAACTGCCATTTGACTTAATACTCTTACTGATTTCATTTTGCAAACTGAGGTCTATCGAAAATTTTGACAGACTGTCTGATACATTAGCATTGGAAAAAACACTAATGCATAATTCTGGAGTGTTTGCACTGGTAAATTCAGATGAAGTTTCTTGGAGTTTGTCTTCACTGAATGTGGTGATGTTACTGTCAAAAACTTGCACAATTTGGTGAATAGGCTCATTAGGCTGTTCATACTCCTGCGGTAAGTCAGGGGCATCAGTGTTGTCCTGAGCCGAGTCATCATCACTGTCCCCAATGTAGGCTTTTAGTTCGGTTATTCTTTTCTCCACTTCTTTCGCAAGAAGTTTGTAGTACTGCATTTCTTTCCGACATTCTTTGGATAGCTGGGGATTTTTAAATATCTATTTAAATACTACAAGTCAAATGTATGTTTAAATTACAGCAAAACAATTACATGATTTAATAAAATGACTGATAATCTAATGAACATAACATATTACAAACAGTGTAAATAGTGTCCTAAGCCCCAATGAAAACCTTTAGAGGTGTTTACCGTTCCTGATAATGTTTGCTTATTATTTAAAAGATTCCACTCAGTCAGAGCTTTCTACAGAAAGCTTTTAACAACCAAACTTATTAGAATTTAAAATCCTGATTACTTACAAGTGGTGGTAGCAGTGGCACTCCATTTAGCTTCATACAGGACACATATTGCCCGACTTGTCGGGACTTCACATCCCACGGGTCGTTCATGGTTATTTAATTCAATTACATCGGCGAGAGCATTACCCTGATCGCACACTGAAACTACGGCCGCTTGCCCCGCACCCGATCTTGCAAACTCATCCACTCCCCCGCTCACTCGCATAGGAAATTGCGAATCACTTTTGAAAGTTTCCCCTTAATCGCCGCTCTGGTTACAAGCCCACAAGGAAACCACTTTCGTTAAAAGCCGACGGCATGTACCGATGAAGTCACGGCCTGATTACGTCAGTTAATAACAACTTTAAACAATTTACGACCGCTTTAATTATAAGCTTATCCGATTTGAAGTTAATTAATCTACTTTAATATAATGATACGTTAGCACGTTCACTTGAATTGTTTTGTCTAATTTGAATTAATAAGAGGTCCATGAAGATAAAGGAATTTGAAATTGAAATAAATGTTGTTTTGTTTGAATATACAAACGCTAATATTTGTTTTTATTTGAGACAGCCAATCAGAGCGTAGTTGTCATTTATTTTAATTCCTGTAGCCAATAGCAATTTTTCAATCAAATTAAGCGAAATGAGTAATGACAATGGAAACAGACTCATTGTTTAAACTGTCAGAAGTTGTATTGCCATGACGACGTAAAGTACGTAAACCGTTATTGTTATGGTTACCGAAAGAACACAGCAAACAGCTAACCTCAGCAAACCAAATTTTTTTTTTTTTTTTTTTTTTTTGGCTTTCTGACGATTAGCCAGCGTCATGTCGTGAGATAATCATAACGAAATAGAATAATAGAAATAAGAATTGTTGCTATTTCCAAGACGACGATAAATAAAAATAAATACATGTATCATGTTTATGTACAGTCAAAAACAAATACAATAATATATATATATTAAAAAAAAAGAAAAGCAGAAGGGAGAAAGAAAAATAAAATCAAAGTTTTAATTTATTATATTTCTCTAATGAACAGGGCACATCCAGCACGACCATCTGCCCTGCAGTCCATAAGAGAACAATAACTAGGAATTTTGAAATTAGAGTTTTCCTTTAGCCATATTTCCGATATGGCTAAAATAGCCGGATTATATTTGTTGGTAATATATAATATTTCTTGTTTTTTATTGGAAATACTTCGGCTATTCCATTGAAGAATTACTTGGTCCATTGTGACTAGATGAAAGGAAAGATGAGATCAGAGGTGCAACGTGGGAAATCAAAGTTGGGTTAGCCAACGGATTGTTAGGAGAAAAAAGTTTAATAAGGGATGTGATACAAACCAAATTTAATAGGACTAAACCTGAATCGGGCCTGTTATTAACAAATCATATTGTGTAAGACCGATGTCATTTTCTTTTTTTTCATTACCTTTTTAATGAATCTACATTTTAACATCTAGCAACAAACTCAATGGATATGGGAAACGTTCTGAAATAGCTGTTTTTCTGAGACAACTTTTTTTAGGAAATAGTAAAATCATGGGTAACATAACATAATCTATCAGAATGCTGTTTGTTAAATGCAGAACTCAAATTTATTACATACTTAATTACAAATGATTCATAGTGTATTTAATTGTAAGGTTAACCATAGTTAGAGTATATTTATTTTATGATTTTCGAAGGCTCCCTTGCTATGTTTGACAGTGACCCTGACGTTGACACTGACACATTCAACTTGTCAAAAAAAACTGTCAAATTAGTAGTGATCAATTCGCATGTTCCGAACATTTTAATCATATTTTAACATAAATATGCCCTTTAAAACATTGCACAAACATGAATAATTTAGTATTTTAAAACCTTAAGTCAAAGACGAATTTAATTTTTCAATATGGAGTTGATTTTGTTTAAAAACATGCATCCGGCCGGGAGGCAGGCAATTTTGTGTTTTTTAGTTTGTGCTTGCACTTTCTCGGTGTCTTTCTTCTCGGGGAGCATCCTAGGCTTCTCGTCCGAGCTGTGGGCGCTGACATACTGGGGTCCGGGGCTCTATTTCTGCTTATTTAACTTCATTCTCAGATACTGTTACAAGGGCTTCATATACGAGGTAAGAACTTATTAGATTAGTATTTTATGCTCGTGGAGCAAGTTTTTTGTTGTATGTACAGGTATGAAATTCGTGTGTTTGAAAAGTCGAATAATATACAGTTATTAATTAATAATAATAAATAACTCATGATAGAATACCTTTTTATGAGCTATTGCGGGCATTGTAGGCCCTACAACTTGTTGATTATTCCAGTTATAATTTTTTTGTAACTCTTTTCCAATTAGACTTGCTCAACTCGGTTAAAAATACAATTCAACACAAATAAAAGGAGTAATAAAAACAGATGGTATCTAACTGAACATGTATTTTTAGTAATTATTAGTCATCAATTATTATACATATATGACATTAAATTATTTTACCTGTAAGAAAATTAATTCAAAATGTAATAAAATTACAGGTGTCAGTCAGATCAGCATTTCTCGGTGCTGCCTTCGCCACCGGTCTCCATCTGAGCACCTTTGATTCCGGCTGGAGAGTTTTTGGGCTGTACACCATGGTGCTCACATTCTTCCACTTCTCCGAGTTCATGGCGGTGGCTCTGACTAATCCCCGGACGCTGTCCATTGACTCTTTTATATTGAACCATAGTTTGGAGTATGGGTTGGCAGCTGTGGCTAGCTGGACGGAATGGGCTTTGGAGTATTACTTCTTCCCTGGTAAGTTGAGAGAATTTAAATGTTCTTTAAATATTGTATTAAGAAAAAAAAAATGAAAGTAATAAATAAGGAAGAACAATAAAAATGATCTGAATTATAGATTTATCTAATATGACAGATATCTATAGCATGAATAATGCTAAAGATTTTTAGGTAATTAAGTGCCTAAGCAAATTATGTAAGCTGTTCTGATTGGTAGGTGGCTGTCTGTTAGGTAACACACTATATACTGATATTTTTTTGGAAATGTGATTTATCACTAATTATGCACTATATTGTTGCATTACTGCAAATACCAGCTAAATGCGCAAATGTTGTAATTAATTTAACTGTCATGATACTGAAATTGATTCTGCCAAAACCTGATTAGTCAACAAACTTTACCTTGATCTGTGATACAGATAGCTTTTCATTAACTTAGAATTATCATCATCATTATCAGCCTATGATAGTCCACTGCTGGACGTCGGCCTCTCCTATTAACTATGCATATTAGACACTATTTACAAACAGTGTAAATAGTGTCTTAAGCCCCAATGAAAATCTTTAGAGGTATTTACCGCTCCTGATAATGTTTGCTTCATCATCATCATCATCAGCCTATGTTAGTCCACTGCTGGACGTAGGCCTCTTCTATTAACTATGCATATAGACGCATTAGGAGGTAAATGCCCATAATCGCCACGCTGGACAAGCGGATTGGCGATCGCATAATGGTAAGTGACACTTCAATCCCTTAGTCGACTCTTACGACACCCGCAGGAGGAGTTGGGGTGGTGACAAATGTATTCTTACTGCCGTCACCACACGGGCCACACGGCATTAATAATTTAGAATAAGGTCATAAATCCTGACATGCCAAGATATTCTTGTGTACAGTTCATTGCAAAAATATGTATTGAAATAATTATTTATAATAAGATTACACAGACTTAAAGTGCACTGGGACATATTTTTAAGCAATGAGGGTTTTCAATATTTTTTCTGCCACCAGGCGGTGCTAGAGTAGGCGTCTGGTCCACACAGCTGTCAGATTCATACTATTCATAGGTACTGGACGTAAAATATCGAAATTCTATTTTATTTGGAAGTTTATTTATTTTGAAATTGACGACAGTCGTCGAACTGAAGATTGAGTATTTTGCCTTAGACTGCATGGTACCTTGAGGGTGCGGCTCCACTGAAGCGGAGAGGAGCGGAGATGTGCAAAATTGACCAATTACATTCTTCAAATTCAAAATTCGAAACACTGACATGCGGTCTCATTTTGCAATTTTGCACATCTCCGCTCCTCTCTGCCTCAGTGCAGCCGCACCCTAAGAGTGGAGGATTAAGAAAATATAATAAATTGATTTACCTCTGAATGATTTTTTCAGAAATGAAGACATGGTTCTGGCTGTCGGCAGTAGGGTTCCTCATGTGTGTCGGGGGAGAGCTGCTGAGAAAAGCCGCCATGTTCACTGCCAAGACCAACTTTAATCACACTGTAAGTTAACTTTTATTATTATTATTCAGTCAATTAAACATGTCAAGTAATTATTTGCTTAAAAATGACCTGCATTAAATACAATTTTAGTATGAATTAGTCTAACGAGAGTTTCGTGTTTTATAACGCCCAACTGTTCAATTCCAATTTGATTTATTTTTTTATACAATATGTTACTGGGTAACCGAAAATAGCGGAAACCTATTTTTCTATTTGCTTAAATTCAACCTGCTAGGCAGAATTGTCCTTATTTAATGTGTTTTTTTTTTCAATAAAGTATGAGCTGGAGATGGAATGTAAAATTTTTCATGTTCTTCAACTTAATGTAATTTATTTAAAACAAATATTACTAAAAAACACGTGTCTGCTATTTTGGACTACTCTCATCAAAATCAAATTAGAGTCTGATAGTTAAGCACCCTTCCTTGTTAGTATCCTGGATAGGGCATTTAGTGTGTTTATAACAAATTACCGAGTGGAGTGCCTAGTGACAGATCTGTCACAAGCAATTTGGACTATAATTTAAATGTTCAAATTCATTATTCAACAACCTAGACAGCGGTGTTCCAAAAAAAAAATCAAAATATTTATTTGCATAGACAATTAGACACAGTTTAAGGATGTTACATTACATTGAGAACCATGTATCTAGCTTGCGTGCAAGCGTGCAAATGTCAGCCATGAACACTATTATTACTATTCAATAGGTACTAAATTCTAAATAAATATGCAATGTCCAATTAAAATTCATAAAAGACAACAGTGATTATTAAAATGAGATAAAATACAAAAAAAATAATGGTCTGGGGTTTAATGTCATTGATGTGACAGATGACACTTATCCGCTCAAGATCTGTGACCATTATAATTTATCTACAGGTGCAGTTTGTCAAGAAACCAGATCACGAGCTGGTGACCCACGGAGTGTATTCGCTGTGCCGGCACCCCAGCTACGTGGGCTGGTTCTACTGGTCTATAGGCACACAGGTATGGTTGTGGGGTCATAATTAAGTGTAACTTAAGAAACCAGATCACGAGCTGGTGACCCACGGAGTGTACTCGCTGTGCCGGCATCCCAGCTACGTGGGCTGGTTCTACTGGTCTATAGGCACGCAGGTATGGTTCTGGGGTCATAATTAAGTGTAACTTAAGAAACCAGATCACGAGCTGGTGACCCACGGAGTGTATTCGCTGTGCCGGCACCCCAGCTACGTGGGCTGGTTCTACTGGTCTATAGGCACACAGGTATGGTTGTGGGGTCATAATTAAGTGTGACTTTAAAAAATCCGCATAATCCTTGATTACACTAAGGGCTTGTCCATTAATCACGTCATACTGTATAGGGGGATGGGGGGGTCAAGAAAAATCATCAATTATCACCATAGGGGAGGGGGAGATCATCGGACAAATCACGTGTAATTTTTTGTTACTCCCGAATCTGCTGAACAGCATTATAGCCAGTAAAATAAGTCTTTACTTTTTTATAAAACACTTTTTAAATACTAAGTTTTAAAACTTCGCGATCATTTAGCTCGTAGTTGGCAAACAAGTACCTACGTAAATTCAAGTGTTGCTAAAAGGACTACTTCAGTTGGCAAAAAATTACACGTGATATTGGCTAGGGGGGGAGGGGGGGTCCTGAAAATATCAGCAAATATCACCATGGGGGATGGGGGGTCTAAAACAGACCAAAATCGTATGACGTGATTAATGGACAAGCCCTAATGAATCCCATGCATGGTTTAATTTATCGCTTATATTAGGTTTACAGACTGTATAATTGTATATGTACAATTGTACATTCGTAATCATTGTTGAAAACCCTTTGTTTTGATACCCTACTCGATAGGTTCTTAAATTTTTTGGGTCATTCAATATTAAATTATAAATCCCGGCATTTTTTTTTCTACGAGACGTTATACAGCCTATGGCACTCACCGTAGCATAAGAATTCGAACAATACCTCATACGTCAAAATTAATTGAAGCATTCATTATTTCTAGAGGTAGACATACATTCACATACCCACTCAAAAACTCACTGAAGAAAGACGCCTCCTTTTTGGGCAGTCGTCTAATTATAGTATTTTATGTAACCCTTGTTTAAGAGAGGTCAAAAAAGGTGAGTGGCGTGTGGGTAAGAATTTGAGGCGAAGCCGAAAATTGTTATTGGAGACGCCACGAGCATTTTTTGACTCAGTTAAACAATGTTGCATACAATACTTTTTCTACGACCAGACACTTATTTTCAAATAAAATTGTAAATTTGAGAAATATTCTTAGTTAAACATAATTTTATTAACCATCAAGGTCGAGCGGGAGACGTCAAAATTAAAAAAGAAAGCTCATCTATGTTCATCAGAAATGACATTAAAATTAGGTTGGCAGCCATGTATTTCATTAAGTCTTGTATACGGGTAAGGCCGCGGATTTTGACGAATTCGGAGCTTAAAATTTGTCTTGCTCATAAAACAAAACTGATAACATCTAGAGAACTCTGATCAATTTTAAAATAATCCTCTATGCTCAGTTACATGTAATCAAATGAAATAGCTAATTTAGCTCTTTATTTAAAATTAATAAATAAATATTTCTGCCAAAAACGTAACATAAGTCGAGTAATTTTTTCGACTACGAGTACTTAAAACCTTTTTTTTTCATATTATTAGACTTGTTAGCATTAAATGTTTGATTTTAAACCAAATTAGAATGATAAACGATTGCTTCGTTCATTAAGGACTTATGATATGTGAACAATTTTACTGTTTTCTTTCCCTTTACTTTTTGGGTCACCAATTCCAATTTTTCGTTACGATACTTTCGTAACGCTTTTTTAAGGTCATATTTAAGCCAATGTTGGTAGAAATTTGTTTATCGACACTAGGAACTCTTATTCTAGTAGGGCAACACCCATAGGCACACTCACTCCCATTAATTCGTTAACAAATGGTTGTCGCAGTGCACGCGGCGAAAGTTTTAGCAAAAAACGTCTAAAGTGGTAGTATGATTTTTACGGTAAGTAGTGATTATTATTAAACGGCTGTTTTTTCATACGAAAGGGTTTAGTTTCAAACGTCAGTAGCATGTATTATTATGTTCAGATTGCAATTATTTACCAAGATAATCAACCTTTTTTCAAATATACGTTACACTTATGTTACGAATACGTTACATTTTTACAAAACGTAACGTATTTTTTATGTTACGTAACGAAAATATGTGGTAAAGGGAAGTGCACACAGAAATTTACTGATTTCAATGAGTTTTATTAGATTTTGAATGACAGCATACTGTAACAAGTGTTTGCGAAACAAATCAAATTATTTTGTTATTTAGGTATTTTGATTTGTGTTTTTTTAAGTAATTAGCTTTTTCCAGTGGGTAATTTTACCCCCCTAGGGCTAATGAAATACAGTATAATTATTAACGCGTTTAATAGTGTTAATTAATAACAGTTCAATTTCCATTTCAGCATTTATGGTGATTTATTTAGTTTATTTAGTTCCAACGATTATGGCATTAAAACGTTTATAAATACTGTTAATTTAAGTAATTACTAAGTATGAGAAATTACATTAAATGGGTTGATTATTATATCTGATTGAAACAACTATTTAGTGATAAAAATATGTTTTTTTTTTACGACCTTTATTTAATCAGAGTTCATACCAGTATGAGCTGAGCTTTATAGTAACTTTCGTTGCGTTTTATGGTAACGTAACGTATTTTTTTTATGTTATGTCTATGTCACATTCGTCAAAATCCGCGGCCTTACCCATACACGAGGTGTCATAAAATGCAAAAAACGCACTGCGTGCAAACCCGTTTATAGGGAATAGACAATATAGACTTATCTTGACATCTGTAAGGTAGGGGCGGAATAGTACATTGTGCATCAAGGGAGGTAAGTACGGAATTACTAACGAGAGTGTTAGAAGCCCGACGCCGTTAGGCGGAGGGCTTTTATGACTCGAGTTAGTATTCCGCTTACCGACCGTGATGCATACAATGTTTTTCATCACATTTGCCAACCAAAAATGAGTTTTAAGACAAAATATCATTAAATGACGTACTGACATTTCTATTACTTCCTAGGGAATTTCACTTTTCTATTACTCCCGCTACGCGCGCAAGCAATGGCGCGCTTAGACAGTAAGTGTGATGAAAAGGTGTGTTCACGACACGACCATGTAAATGACGAATAAAAGTACGGGAGTAGAAAAAAGCTCATAATTTTTTTTTCATCCAGGTAACTCTCCTAAACCCGATCTGCATAGTCCTCTACACGCTCGCCTCCTGGCTGTTCTTCCGCTCGCGAGTGGAGGCGGAAGAGCTAACGCTGCTGGCGTTCTTCGGGCCGCAGTACCAGCGCTACTGCCGCCGCGTAGGCACCGGCCTGCCGCTTATACCGGGCTGCGATACTACTGATGAGCAGTGAACAACTTTGCCTACCGCGGGGAAAAAAATACAACTTTGCCTACCGCATGGGAAAAATTACAACTTTGCCTACTGTATGGAAAAAATCTACTACTTTGCCTACCGTCAGGGACCGGAAAACCCGTTCATTTGGCTTACCGGTTCAAATTAATAACCCCTTCACACGATAACCTATTCATATGGGTAACCCGCTCAATGGGTTACCCAACAATAACGATAACCCGTATTATTCGGGTTAACCTAATCGTCATAAGGGGTTACCGCTTACAACAGCTGTTTCGGTGAGGGTTTTGTATGTACTAACCGGTAACCTTTCGGTTTCGGGTAAGCCTTACCCCTCTCCCGCGCCTTTCCGCCACCGCACCGGCCCGTCTTCGCGCCACCACACGCGATCGTGTCGTGACTGGATGAGTATTGTTTTACTTTAGGTTTACTTCAGTCAGTCAAGGTCGTTTCAAAAGGTACTTATTCAGTTTTTAAAGGGACATATTATTTTTTTTCTTACTTAGCCGAATTATGGTAAGTACGTAGATAGATGGTGTTCTTTTATGTACCTATTAGTAAATCAATTAAGTAACTTTTAAGTATTTCAATTATTTACAGTTTTTTAAATATTTGATGCTTTAATTATTGATAAAAATTTTAATGTTAGTCTCAAAATAACGAAAAAGTCGACAAAGGCTCCAAGACCAATTTTTAATTTATATGTGCGCCGATTTAAAGTAATCGGCGGCGGCAACGTGATTTCAGAGTGAAATCGACGTGAAGGTCACGTGAATTAAAAACCAGATCATCGGTTCATCATGTAAGGAGTCATCCTACGCTGCATCGACCAGTTAATGGTTGTTGCCATGAAATCGCCTGCCCCACCGGTAGTTTTGCGCAGAGTTGGGCATTTCGTAATCAATTCCCGATTACAATATTACTTGATTTTACTTTGTAATGTACTTATGGGTATCATATTACTTGTAATGTAATGTCGTGAAACGGAATATTACCATGACGTATGAAGAAGTCAATAATAATCTATAGCATATTACCATTACTATAATACTTTGGAATCAACATGTCGATTCGAAATACTGGAATTGATGACCATACTTCTAGATTACTTTTTAATTAGGTACATTATGGTACATATAATGTTAGGACGTGCGAATGTTGAATATTATTGTCGCAAATATATAATTAAATACGGCTTCAAAGGTTTCTACTGATTATCCATTAGATCCAAGATGGCGACACATGTTTTGCAATTTTTGTCATTATACTCGTTTTAGACTAATACACATACGTGGACCCCGAATTTAGGGTCCATTTTAAGATTCAAGATGGCGGCACAATTGTTTTCTTTTTTGTCATTGTACTCGTTTTCGACTAATACACATACGTGGAACCCGAATTTAGGGTCCATTTTATGATCCAAGATGGCGGCACAATTTTTTTCTTTTTTTTGTAATTTTTGTCATTGTACTCGTTTTCGATTAATATACATACGTGGACCCCGAATTTAGGGTCCATTTTAAGATCCAAGATGGCGGCACTATATTTTTATTTTTTTGTCATTGTACTCGTTTTCGACTAATACACTTACGTGAACCCCGAATTCAAGAGTCCATTTTAAAATTCAATATGGGCACAATTTTTTTTGTAATTTTTGTCATTATACCTACACGTTTTTGACTAATTTACATACGCGAGACCCGAATTTAGGGTCCATTGTAAGATCCAAGATGGCGCCGTTTTTTTTTGCATGTTATTGAATTTTGTACCTACGCAATTTTAATCATTATACTCGTTTCCGACTAATACACATACGTGGAATCCGAATTTAGGGTCCATTTGAAGATCCAAGATAGCGACACAATTTTTGGCAATTTTCGTCATTATACTAGTTTTTGACTAATTCACGCACGTGGAATCCGAATATTCTATTTCCACTGTCTTAGGTAGGTACACACAAAAAGAATAAAATCACTACGTTTTAAGAGACGGCACTCTCGAACAAGCCTAAAACCGAATTATGAAAGTATTTTGTGCCAACGTACACAATACAATGTCAATACTACCAACTTAAAAAAGCAACACTAGAGCTCGACACTCACTACACTTACTGTTTATCGATATCGATAAAAGTGCAATAATTTTACTGCACCTACCGTAATACTGAATTTATATTACCATAAAATAATGAAAGGGTAAAATAAAATAAGGCTATAACACAATATTTATTTATTTAATATAACACAAAAATAAGCAATGTAACCACTTAAATATACAATGGGTTGATTTTCAATTCCTGTTAAATCTATTTAGAATTGCTTCTCAAAATCGTTTTCATGAATTAAAAGGTGATAATCTCTTCTGTATTCGTTCTCCGTCCGATCCTCTTCTTCGATAATATACATCTGAAATAAAGCGATTATCGATAAATTTTGTTGCACTCTATTTGTGCATTAGCTTGCCTTATTTCGACGTTTGCCATTTAAATTATTTCTTATTTCATAAGTAACTGTTATCGTTTGCAGTTAATAATTATATATTCAATTATGAAATGAAAAAATAATTTGCTACTAATATAAAATAATTTGATACTGACCTGTCTGGATCAAGAGGAAACATTGGCAAAAATACGCCAGAAGTTCGTTTTAATCCACGCCGAACACCACACACTTCACATTTCCATATTGATTTGCCCCCCATTTAGACCAAACATTTAAATATTTTGTATAAAACACAATAAAAACATGAACCCGGGATCCGCTTTCACAATAAACAATTATGACGGTACGTTTCCGACACTGACGTTTTACCTATTTAGGTGGTAAATAAAAGTATAATACGTCTAAGTTTGAAGGCCAGTATGATTATGTGCTAATAAAATGCAACAGTGGGCATTTTAATTCTATAAGATTATTTTTATATCTCAATGTTGGTACCAAATGCTTTCATAAGTTACTATAGTATGAAGTGTCGAGGGGCTGGGTACACATACGTAAAAAATCTAGGATCTTAAATTTACCCTAAATTCGGGTATATAAATTAGTCGAAAATGACAATACTTACAAAAAAAATAAAAACACTGTACCGCCATCTTGGATCATAGAATGGACCTGAAAATCAGATTCCACGGATGCGAATTAATCAGAAATGAGTATGATGATCAAAATCAATTAATCAAAATTCAAAATTAATCTTAGAATCGTCTAAGATCCAATATGGCAGCCACTCTTTTTAGCAATTTTCATCATTATACTCATTTCTGACTAATTCGCATACGTGGAATCCCATTTTCGGGTCCATTCTAAGATCCAAGATAACGGCAACTTTTTTTGCAATTTTGATTATTATACTTGTTTCTGATTAATTCGCATCCGTGGAATCTGATTTTCAGGTCCATTCTAAGATCCAAGATGGCGGCAACTTTTTTAGCAACTTTGATCATTATACTCATTTCAATTCGCATACGTGAAATCCGATTTTCGGGTCGATTCTAAGATCCAAGATGGCGGCCACTCTTTTTAGCAATTTTTTTCATTATACTCATTTCTGACTAATTCGCATAGGTACGTGAAATCCGATTTTCGGGTTGATTCTTAGATCTAAGATGGCGACAACTTATTATTGCATTTTTATCATTACACTCGTTTTTGACTAATTCGCATACGTGGAATCCGATTTTCGGGTCCATTCTAAGATCCAAGATAACGGCATTTTTTTTTGCAATTTTGATTATTATACTCGTTTCTGATTAATTCGCTTCCATGGAATCTGATTTTCAAGTCCATTCTATGATCCAAAATGACGGTACAGTGTTTTTAATTTTTTTGTAACTATTGTCATTGTAGTAGTTTTCGACTAATTTATATACCCGAATTTAGGGTCAATTTAAGATCCTAGATTTTTTACGTATGTGTACCTACCTAGGACAGTGGAAATAGAATATTCGGATTC
>JALPQI010014383.1:0-31398 GCA_025490895.1 Thaumatotibia leucotreta | reverse complement strand
AATAAACTGCCAATAGACTATCAATAGATAAATTCGTTTTAAGCCTTCAGGCCCATGTTACTTGGGAAGGAACCGACCCACAAGAATTTTTCGTTCTCAAAACAAAAAGTAAATTTTTACAATGACAAATAAGTGTGAATTGGTTCCTTTCTGCATAAATACGTCCATTTAATGGCTGCCCGAGATTTAATAAACTTACTTGTGCAATGGTGGTGTGGGCTGAAAGGCCGAGAGACAATGCGCCATCAGTTGGCACACGCGTTCTGCCGAGTCGCCGTCGGCCTGGTTGCACAATTGGACTAGGATCTCGTCCCTCAGACCTCTGGACGCTAAGCCGCGGGAAGCTATGTAGTCGGCCAAGATCTGAAGACGAATAAAACTGAGTCATTTAAGCACTCACAGTCAAAACAGACCTATTTTAGGCTCCCGTATCTCTATTCTTTAGCTCAAAACATCAAGGTGCGTTCAAATCAAAAGAGCATTCGCTGTTCTATCCCCCGTTCTACGAAATCAACCAAACACGTTTTGTGTAACGATAAAATTTCGTAGAGTGGGGGGTTAGAATAGCGAATGCTCTTTTGGTTTGAACGCACCTTTAGCAGAACAACGAACGGAATGGCGTTTACTCCACCAACAATTGCCAGGCTCTTAAGTAAAAGAAGAAGAAAAGATTTTATTTTCAACCAAGTCGGGGCTGATGTAGTTCTTGGAGCAATAGGTTTTTTTTTATTTGGTGATTAATTTATTGCCAGTGATATGTACGGAAAAATTTGCAAGCGTAAATTAGGATATATACTTATAAAATAGATTGGCTTTATCACCTTTTGTCTTGCTTCATTCCCAGCCGCCGATTCGTCGCACCACCTCAATATGAGTTTGAACGTTGCCACAGCGTCGTTAAAATCTTGATCCCTGCAAAAAAATATTGTGAATTTAAAAATGGCATTGTAAGAGGAACTTTATCAAATTCTTGTTTACTGGTTCCTTAATGGTTCACAAACAATTTCAAGTCGCTGCTTGAATTAGCAGGTGGCGAGTAGGTATTCACGCAGTTAGCGAGATTTTGCACACTGTATTTCGACAAACAGGCGTAGCCAAGTCGTTACGAACCCTGGTTGGCAACAACCATTTAATAAACTTTGGTCACATTGGCGACCGCATTGACAGACACAAGTGTTCAACGATGTGTACATATTTCTTGTATAGATCACAAGTCGCAGGCATGTTACAGAGCTGATAAGATGCGATGATAAATGTACCTGACGGCAGCTTTAGCGAGGAAGGGCCTCGTGATGGGGTGCTTCCTCGGACTGAGCTGACCGCCGTCCGCGAAGTACACGGAGCTGAACTTGGCGAAGGCAAACTGCTGCAAGTCACGGGGGAGCTGGATCCTCTCTTCTTCAGCGTATACGTCACCGGCCACCTGACGATATACATTAGTTAGTTCGTTTTATATAAGGTCCTAATTTATTAGATGCAGATATTTTTATAGCTGATAGTACTCGGTCTCTGGAGTATATTAAACCATGAAACATTATAGCTTTTACGATGTTTTTTTGGAGAAAACGGGAAAACAAATTTGCTACGTAAAAACACCCTGTTTATGTGATTATTAAATGAAAACTCATTGAACAGATTCAGCAGGCTTAGCACATGATTGGTGCGACAGTATGTCGCCGCGAGATAGATTTCCCGTCCTTCACTAGCTATAAACCTTTTGAACGCCGCTTGGGATTTCATCGGACGTGCCCGTGCACTGTGGTCCCGCGCCCTAAGAAGGGCGGTCATAGGCATTACGCGCAGTTAACAGCTGCATTAATGTATGCCAAAGCATGTAATTATGAAATATTATAGTAAATTACAGTTAAATAAACAAACTATAGTACTATAACGATATTTTATTAGGTTTATAGAACTATAGTTTGTAACAGTAACAGTACTAGAGCACTTAAATTATATCGGTAAGAAAATAAAAATAAAGTAATAATTACAATTATATATTTAAACTAATTACATCTAATTTAAACGAATTACTGTCCAGAATGATTATCTTATTACATTTTAAATAGTTCTACCTGTAATTAAATTAGTGTATACAATTAAAATATAGAATCTACGTGTCGACTAATGAACATCTCTCCTTATGACTTGTAATAATTCATAACTAGTTATAACAAATTTACTGCATACATGATTGCTTATATTCGCTATGCCCGGTACTCCCATCAAACCCCCATTTCTCTATTTAAACAAACTCGTTAGTGAGATCAATATTTTTTACAACATTTTTTCGTGATTCTAGTATTCTGCATGTTGTATGGTCCAAAAATATTGTGATTATATTTCGGCAGATGATTCCGTAACATATACGTAACTCACTGATGGATAACACAGCTTCTTAGCCTCCAAATTTTGTTGATAGGATGGTAACGCATTCGGAAACTTCATATTAATAATTTTTTTTCATCAAATTATACTGATGATTACTCAACTTTGCCTTATAAAAGATAACACTTCATCCACAGAATTGATGTGAGATTGACTGGATTCACTAAGCAAGAGTTTATCGATGATCTACCTTAGCTAGCTCCACTAATCTGCGCCGTTTGGACCTTTTGCTGCAGTCCATGAAATCCTTTCTAAAATTATGGCCACTCGTTGAAGAACAATCACTACCCGGCAGGCACTCTGCTAGGTGCACGGTACTATCTACATTTTCATTCGATAGATTACAGACTTCAATGCTGTTCAGGCAATCACTGTATTTTTTTAACATACGAGATTTTGATCGCTGGATCTTTTTCCAATTGCTGTCTATTATTAAATAACGAATAATAATATATTCTCTTGCATAAGTAAGAAATCTTCTCATGTAAGTTATCGGTATTGACATTTTCAACATCTGGCAGTAACTGTGATAGTGTTTGAAACACTTGACGAATTCCTTCAATGTCGCAATCGGTCTTCTTAACAGACAATCAAGTCTCAAAAATAAGAATTCTTATAAAAAACACTTAAAATGTGTACCTAAAATAAATAAATAAACAGTTAAATAAAAATTAGTTTTTTCGTAGCATGTTCTACGCCTTTGAACGCAAGGCGTAGACCTCTTCTATAGCCCACAATCGCAAGTCAACGCAAAATTTCTTAATTTATTCGTAAAATTGAGTTTTTAATAAACATTATCATATATCATTTATTACTGGCATCGGCCGGCATAGTAGTTAAAAGTTTCGATAAAAATCAGAAAACACTAAATAGTATTGCGACTTAACTGCCTTGGCGTAGCACCTCATTAGTAAATATATTATGTATTCATAATTTAAAAAGAACCACAAAACATATAATGCATACCTTCAACTTGAATATTCATTGCAAAGCAAACGTGTACCAATATTTTTTTTTTGAAAAAACTCGTGTCGCGTATTACGCTAATGAGCTTCTTGATAACACAAGTAACACGGACTTATCCATTGTGTTGACTTCAGATGACCAAAAATAAATGTTCTATAAAACAAGTTGCAATTATTTTTATACCATGACTTAATATGACTAATAGGTAAGTAATTAGGATAATGATAATGATATTATTCAATCATCGTCATTGGACCTCTATAACCTACTACGGGACCACAGTGCCGTGTCGCCGCCTATACTAAGTTATAACAAACGGTGTAGTGCTTGCCACATAACTTACGATAAAATATTTTATTGTTTATAGTTTACTGTGATTAACTTAGTTTTTTACCACCTTGTCATTAAATATTATAATTAAATCACGTTTACCAATGTCTTTATTATGGTTTCGTCGCTTTTATTAATGGTTTGAATCTGTGAATTTTACCAGCTATGCAAATTAATTGATGGACGTTGCTACATCACTATTATTTCTCATTTCGTATCTGTGACGTCATGAGCGGTCTACTATTTCAGACATTGGCGAAGGCTTCATTGTTTTTTAGTTGATAAGTTGGCACTAGTAGGGAGAGGATTGATCGCATTAGAAACGTATCGATTCTGTAAATTTCAACGTTGTTTGGCTTGATAAATCATAAAATTATACAATTCTTTTGATAAATAAATATTGTAAGCTCAACATTATAGTACTCAAATTATTTAAACTACTAAACAGTACCGATCTTATATATTTTGTTGACTTAACATAATTTTGGAATATCGAGTAATCCACATCACTAAAATTTTCTATTTTACATCTTTGACGTCACATGCGGTCTCATTTTTAAGACGATGGCGTAGTCTGTATTAATTATTATTGCTGAATACAATGACTTGGCAGGGGTTACCGAGGAACAACGATAACAGAGTCTTCCCTTATTTATCGATTCAAATATTCTACCATCTATAAATAAACAAACTTCACTGATAAACCCTGGTAGGTAGGCACTAATACAATTCAAATATATTTATTTCTAAGTTCAACTTTGAACACTTCCAAGGACTCAAATATGTCCAAGTGTCAAAATGTCCAAGGGTCAAAACGTTCATGGAATTAAAATGTCCAAAGAGTGAATGGTATCACAATGACAAGGATTAGGTACTCTATCATGTACTGCGAGGCAATCATGGCATGTCGTGTTGAGAGTCAAGTTTCCGGACTCTGAACCTGCACCTAGAACTTCCAAAGGAGTATCTACATGGCAATTGTGTATGAAGTGAATGTATCAACACTTGGTGTGGCTACTTAAGTCATTGGGTAACTTGATTCAGTTAAGGACAGATTCTGGTTACGGCAAATTATTTTTATGACAGATTCGAAATCTTCATTTTCGTCCGCTCCTTCTAAAATTCTAAATAATTCTTCAGCGGATGATATTGTAGAATACTAGACAACTTACGTCATAATTTTATAAGAACATATCGAAGTGATCAAATAGGTTAGCTAAGTAAGGTCAGTCGCATGCATAAATCTTACGTCGTAAATCTAAATATCGAATGAGAAAGCCAACGTAGACATGCCAATACCAATCATCGTCACATCACTAGTGTCTTTTATATAAGACTTTGGCTACGAGGCTTGGGGTAAAATCATACATAATCAAATGGTATAATTGAAGTTTATATTCATCTAGAAAATATAATAAAATCAACAGATCAGTCTCACCTGTTACTTAATCAACAATTACTGCGACTTACTTATGCAAAGAACCAAAGTAAACTCTGTAAAAGTAAAGAATATCTTGAGAAAGACATGAAAAAAATTGTCTTATTTATCAGACTGCGGCGACACGAGCTGGGTATTGATTGTCTGATATATCAGACTACGGCGGTCAAAAGGTTAACAAAAGAGGGACGGATAGACTATCTCGCGGCGAGATACTGTCGCGCCAATCATGTGCTAAGCATACTGGTACCTCTTTTACGAACCACTTAACTGGAACTGGCCATTTCACGTCTATAAATTAAATACTTGATTGTCAATGTCATGTTATTTTCCGTTGGATTGTGTCGTTTGATGACATGACAGACAGTGTTATTGTGACATGTGATAATGCACATGATGATTTTTTTAGACGACATTATAATTAATTTTTTTTTTTAGGAAAATGAAATCAAAAAAGTTACATGAAAAGATTTCTTAATTTATATTTAAAGTTAATTATTTTAATGTAAAGTATCATGTGTTAAAATATCTGCAACTAATAAATTAGGATTAGGACCTTATATAATTTATACATATAGCTGGTGATTTGAGTTTCCCTCTGAAGGTTGCGGATATATGCACCGGCTAATGACAATATTTGTCGAAATATTTACTTGAACATATTTATTTATGGTGTGATGTTGAGGAAACCGGCGTAATTTCAAGAAGACCCACCTTTCTCTGCCTCTTTTAATCACGCGGTATTTATGTCGTATCAAACTTTGTTTAATGCATGTCCTGCAATCGGATGACTACGTTCCTTACCCCCTTATTTATAAACGACGCCTAACTTAACAAGCCGCTAGGTAACTATTATTCGTCCCTTTCGCTTTTATAGACATATTGATAAGACCGAAAGAGACAAACAATACTTAGCGGCTTGCTATTAGGGGACGGTTATGAATAATTAGTGTTTACCTTAGCCAGGTTTCTCTCGGAGTGAGGCGGTTGCCACTCGTCCAACTTGGACAAGATGAAGGCCAGCTCGGCCGGCACTTCTAGAACCTGCAGACTCTCTGCCTTTTCCCTTGCCTTCTGTTCTGCTGCTCGCCGTCTGAAAATAAAGAGGAATTATGAATTTACAGAAAAGTATATGTAAATAGAGTTTGCGACAAATATACAAGGTGGTTTACTGCTGCACTGGAAGATGTCCTAAGACTCTGGACTGGAGAAGCCTGGTTAGTGGGTATCAACATTAACGGCGAATACCTCACTCACCTTCGTATCGCTGATGATAGTGATGATATAGTAGACTTAGCTGAGAACTTGGAATATTTGAGTACTATGCTTGTTGACCGCAGTAGAGCTTCCGAGAGAATTGGTCTTAGGGAACATGGATTAGACGAAAATCATGTCAATTCCCACGTAGTACCGACTCCCGTTACCATCGGAGACTTTACATTTGAAGTTGTAGACTACACTACTATATATGTATACCAAGGACAAACTATCCAGTTAGGTAGGTCCAACTTCGAGCAAGAGATCAATCGTCGAATCCGACTCCGTTGGGCAGCATTCGGGAAGCTACGACACATCTTTTCGTCCAATATTCCGCAGTCTTTAAAGACGAAACTTTTTGATCAGTGTTTTTGCCAACTTGCAAGTGATGATATACGGTACTGAAACGTGATCGCTTACAATAGGCCTCATAAGAAAGCTCAAAGTCACCCAATGAGCAATGGAGATGGCTATGCTAAGAGTTTCTATCGAAGATACCGTATTAGAAATTAGGTCATACGCAGCAGAACCAAAGTAACCAATATCTCCGAATCGTTAAACTGAAGTGGCAGTGGGCCTACGAACAAATAAAACATGGAAGCCGCACGCCATACTAAATTGCCTTTCAAAAACGGTCCTGAATTTTAGTTGACAAGTGTCACCCCCTCTCCAATGCATCGCGGTAATTAATTTCAATGTCAACCTATAAACACTTAAACCGCCATTTATAAATAGTTGTGATTGGTCCATCAAAGTTTTGATTGGCTATATTCTATAAACATTTGTCAAATATGTTGCGCCGAAATATGCGCGGTGTCACGAAAACCGCATCTTGGCACAATTGAACAATTGGTTTTGGGGGCATTTTTGAGCTGGCGTTAGACGTCCATGTTATATATGGTCGCAGCAGTGGGCTAAGTAAAAATCTCCTCTTACCGCTTATTTTGCGTCTCAAAACCTGACTGGCAGCGGAACCACTTATTTTTTGTCTACCAACCTGGCCTGCTGCATCTGCAAGTCCTGCCGCCGGCGCTGCTCGCGCAGCTGCGCGGCAAGGCGGCGCGCGCGGCGCCCGCGCACGAGGGCCTGCGCACGCGTCACGCCGCGCCGCGCCCGCACGAAGCGCGCGCGCTGCCGCCGCCCGCGCCAGAACGACTGGATCTTTACGGCTGACGCGCGCATAGTGTGGTAGCGCTTTCTGTAATACGGAAGATTCATTTCAGATTCTGACGATTAAATATGCAAAAGGGCATTTTAGCGAGAAGAGATACAAAAACTTATTTTTCTGAAACAGGTAAATTTTATATTTTTCCTGCTCAAAATCACGAGCTCTTTCGATCCTATTAGAAAAAAAAAGTGTCCCAACTTTTTGTTTCTATTACGTAACCGTTTTTCAAACACTTTGTACAGCGGTTACAAAGTGGAGAGCATGTAAAATGTATGAAAAATGTGGGACCATTTTTTTCTTCTACTTTTTTTCTCCTAGATTGAAAGAACTCGTTATTCTGAGTAGGAAAAACATTAAATTTACCTACCTTAAAAAATTTTTTTTTTTAGATCTCTTCTCGCGAAAATGCCCAAAAGGCTATAAAACTAGCTGGGCTGATGATGGAATCGGAAGATGGCTACAAGCAGCCCGCAATCTCTCAGCGCAGGCACGCTTAAAGCACGGTGCTTTATGGAGGAACACCCGCGCCGCGCTTAGCTGATAATCCACGTCACCTGAAATTACCGGTCCTTCGCCACCCGAAGAGGACTCCTGCGACCTTTAAGGCGGAAACACACTACTAAAACGCGACGCGACCCGACGAAACGCGACTCGTGTTGAGTCGTATCAAGTTTTTACATTTACCAAGAGCACACTATGAACAAGCGCATAACGTGGCGTCGGATGTTCATTGTGTGCTCTTGATATTATAAAATGTAAAAACTTGATACGACTCAACACGCGTCGCGTTTCGTCGGGTCGTGTCGCGTTTTAGTAGTGTGTTTCCGCCTTTACGGTCTTCTAGTCCGTGGGCTACTCGGCCTGAAATTAGAAAACGGTATAATTTGGGGGTACCAAGTGTCCTTTTTACAGTAGTTAGACATATTCATAAGGATGTTAAAAAAGTATGATAGACATCTCAAAGTGGTAGCTAATAGGCATACGGGCTATTTCAAGATTTCCGTTGTATGACAGGTATGGTTAAAATTAGGAGGTACAAATTTTCCTTTTCACGGCTGTTAGGTAAGCTTATAAAAACGTCAAAAATGCAAGATTGCCATTTATAAGTGCTACCTAACAAAAATGGGGGCCAATCAAAGATGGTGGGTCTCAAGTTTTACAAAATCAAGTATATCTCGAGAACTATTAAATATATCTAATTACTCTCTTGAACAAAATTAAAGGCATATCTGTAACCTTCATATTTTGCATATACACCATATTGCTAAAACCAACCAATAATTAATTATGTCCGAATTTATGAAAATTTCGTGATTTTGATTTTTTTTGTGTCGTGTTTTTACATAGTAGTCATGACGCTAGAAAAATTAAATATATTTTTAAAGATAGAGTATTTAATAAGCTTTAATTTGATGTATATAACTTGTTGGCGGTATTAAAAAAAAGACCCATAAAAAATATTTAAATGAATTGTAGTCATAATCCACCGTATACTTAGTGATTTAAGAGGCGATGGAAGTGCCACTCGTAAATAATAGTGCTTATTTCAAATAACCAAGATTGAAAAATATAAAAAAAATCGCCTCTTAAATCACTAAGTATACGGTGGATTATGACTACAATTCATTTAAATATTTTTTATGGGTCTTTTTTTTAATACCGCCAACAAATTATATACATCAAATTAAAGCTTATTAAATATACTATCTTTAAAAAAATATTTGATTTTTCTAGCGTCATGACTACTATGTAAAAACACGACACAAAAAAAATCAAAATCACGAAATTTTCATAAATTTGGTCGCAATTAATTATTGGTTGGTTTTAGCAATATGGTGTATATGCAAAATATGAAGCTTACAGATATGCCTTTAATTTTGTTCAAGAGAGTAATTAGATATATTTAATAGTTCTCGAGATATACTTGACTTTGTAAAACTTGAGATCCACCATCTTTGATTGGCCCCCATTTTTGTTAGGTAGCACTTATAAATGGCAATCTTGCATTTTTGACGTTTTTATAAGCTTACCTAACAGCCGTGAAAAGGAAAATTTGTACCTCCTAATTTTAACCATACCTGTCATACAACGGAAATCTTGAAATAGCCCGTATGCCTATTAGCTACCACTTTGAGATGTCTATCATACTTTTTTAACATCCTTATGAATATGTCTAACTACTGTAAAAAGGACACTTGGTACCCCCAAATTATACCGTTTTCTAATTTCAGGCCGAGTAGCCCACGGACTATTCAGAAAGAGTAATAGTTATATTCTTTCGAACTCTGTAAAGTACTACGAGTAAGATAGCAGTGACGGTACCTAGCGAGGAAGCCTCGAGCTCGTGCCTGCAGCACGGTAGCGGCGGCCCTCAGTTTGTCGGCTCGAGCGCGCTCTAAGCCGCGGTGCAGTGCTTCGCGGAAGAAAACCCGCGTCGCGCCTAGCTGAACGGCGCCGCCTGAAATGACCGGTCCTTCACCATCCGAAGAGGACTCCTGCGACTTTCACCAGGTCATCAGAAGGAGTAACAGTTACTTTCTTCCAAGCTCTGTCAAGTACTACGAGTAAGCCAACAGCAGTGACGGTACCTAGCGAGGAAGCCTCGAGCGCGTGCCTGCAGCACGGTAGCGGCGGCCCTCAATTTGTCGGCTCGGGCGCGCTCTAAACCGCGGTGCAGCGCTTCGCGGAGAAATACCCGCGCCGCGCCTAGCTGGTAGTCCGCGCCGCCTGAAACCATCATACAAGTTTTAGCACACATCACATCATCAGCCTATTACAGTCCACTGCCTGACAAAGGCATCTCCTATCACTTATACGAATGGCTCATTTGGAGGTAATGCCCCTGGACATAGGCATCTCCTATTATTTAATACGTATGGACGCATTTGGAATCGTCACGCTGGACAAGCTTGGTGGCGATTGCAGTAATGTGTCCATTACAATGACGCCGCTTCCCGTCATAAGTCTTTAGTAAATTGATGGCCAGTGACACTTCAATCCCTTAGTCGACTCTTATGACTAGGGAATGCAACCCGAAAACCAGGGTACCCGGGTACCCGACAATATTTAGGGTCGGGTAAAACCCGGGTTTTCATCTCATACCCGGGTTTTACTCGAAATAAAAAAAATATATTTAAAAATGTAAAAGTTACGTAAAATTTGAAAAATAATGTTAGGACCGAAACCCTAAAGGGTTATGGCATGTATAACTATTTCTATTATCATCTAGCCCTCACTTATTTTACACTTAAATCGCGAAACTTTATATTTTCAAATGCATATCGAACGGGTGAGACATTTCATTTCAACCCTTTTGTTTTCGCCGCTGCCCGCCGCTCAGGTAGGTACGAGTAGCGATAAGAAGATAAACAACAACGACAATGCACATGTTACTAGTTCTACGCCCTTTACTCCTCACCCCTCACCCTGGCTATGGCATTAGTTTGTTAATAATTTGCATTTGCACCTGTAGTCAGTGAGGTTGAGACAGACGACGCGAAGACACATTTCCTATATGGTGTAACTTCATTTGTAAGCGCCAACTGAAAACAATGCCGAAGGCGTCGGATATTGTCCGGAGTTGTTCGTGTAAAGTCTGTTTTTAATATGATTTTGAAATTAAATTTTCAATGTTTCAAACGTGAGTTGACATCATCATCTCATAAGACGTCATAAGACATCCAATGTTGAACATCAGTCTCCCCTGTTGCATCCAGATTCGAGACTCCCGCCCTGCAACCTTCATACCGTCGCATCGCATGTCCATCTTGTGGGTGGAAATCCTACGCTGCAAAACTGTCTGCTTACGAGCACTTTTCGTCCCCATGGGCTCCTGCTCTCCTGTGGCCAATGTGGCCTGCCTATTGCTATTTCAGCATGATCTGGATGGCTATGTCGGTGACTTTAGTGCGTCTCCGGGTCTCCAGAGAAACTCCAAACGAGGGACTTTGAGTTTTGAGATGTATCAGAGAGTGACCCATGTTTCAGCACCGTGGTCATCAATGGTAACCAACATTGATTCAACGTCGACATACCGATAGTCATCACTAATGACCAAAGCAGCGCCCACATGTCCACCTCATTGAAGGCTTTTTCATCGTCCACAAACACTTAGTGGCAAATTATACTCTTATCTTTTGCATGATTTGCCGCAGCGTAAGGACACATCCATATCTCCGTCTATGGCTGTATAGATAGTATATATGGTCCCTTCGTAATCCATTATAATCGGGAGGCTAGAAGTCATCAAGTATGATGCGTTCTAAACGGTTCGTGATGATCCTTGAAAACAGTTTATAATTATGACTTCAAAAGGCTGTTATCACCTTTTTTAAAGAACAGCACCAGATCGCCTCTTTTCCATGACCTTCATGCTTTAGGCGTTTTGCCCTCGAACAAATTAACGAGCTTCTAGAGGACTTTAAATACCATCGGTCCACCCGCTCTCAGAAGCTCCCTGATTCCGTCGTCGCCTGACACCTTGTTGTTAATCTGTTTTAGGACTTGATAAGAAACTAAAACATTTGACACGCCGATTTCAAATCATCGGTGGGGGCGGCGTGGAAAATATATCGGCGGCGGCGGTGCGGCGCACATGTCTATTACGGACTGATCTTTTTTATTTAATATTGTGATTTACTGAGATTTTTTATATACAAGTTGTGAAATTTGTTAAATTCGTAATTGCAATTATTATTTTTACAGATAAATGTAAATTCTGTTAATCAAAAGAGCATTTCATTAATAATTACCTTACAAAACACAGAAATCAATATTTAATGCTATTTTGGTCGAAGACCGGGTACTACCCGGGTACCCGGGTATTAAAACGCAAAGTCGGGTAATACCCGGGTACCAAAAATGGCCGGGTATTGCATTCCCTACTTATGACACAGTCACAGGTAGGTTTAATAAATATACTGTAAGTGCATAAGTGGAATTTTGGAACCTCTGAAAGCGGAACATTTTTTTCCATAAATTTCATATATTTACCTCTATAAGCACCTCTCTCTGACACCTCTATGGGTGGAAATCCTACAAGCCGAGAATTCCTTCAATTCAAGAAGTAAGAACTTGTTTTTACGATAAAAAATTTCCTGTGTGGTTAGCGAAACCTCTTGTATGTGCTGTGTTAAAAAGTAACGCCAATTTATTTCTTGTAAAATCGCTTGACTACTTTATACATGAAACATAATTTCAACGGCATCGCTCAACAAACTTTACGATCATTTTCTAACACGGTAACTCATTAGTATTTCTCAGTGTTGATACTATCTGAACCCCCGATCGCGGCTAGAAATCGATACAAGCGCGAAGTCGCTCGTAAAATGATATTTTCAATGAATTTTAATTGCAATAAGTACGTAGCCGAGCGGAACTTAGGTGCGATCTATCAGACAGATTGAAGTCTTAATCGAGCACACTTTTCTTTTCACATACCGGCTTGCGAAAGCACGAAAAACAAACACTACAATAGATATGTATTTACGGTAATTTGTCTCGATTATCATTTTTAGGATTCCGTTGCGATAAGTTTCATGATATCGGTCCGCGCGTGTCTAAATCTCAGAGTAAATCCCAAAAACATTTTTTTTATAAATCGTAAAACTGATTGAAAAAATGATAATCGGAATGAATGAAACTAAATTTATTTTATCTGCGGTTTGATACTTACTCGTACTATAGGCCAACTTAAAAACTAACTTTACACTTATCACAGTTATCACTAGTTACGCACTTTTTTTTTCATTGTACGCATTTTGTATTGATTTCGTAACATTTATGTAAAGGTAAATAAACATGTTTTTAGTTCGTTGTTTTCAAAATAACCATTCTTTAACACATTTTCTTCTCGCCGGAAATTTTCAGGATTTTAGAAAACAATGTAAGTATATATGAACAACGATTCGCGAATGGGAACCAGCCGTGACTGAACAAAACTGCTTCGATCAATTAGTAGAAAGCGGATAAACAACTGATTTCAACACGGATTGTGATGTGCACATTATTACATACATTTATGGCACATAAACACGTGGGCTTATTACGATAAATGCGATCTTTATTTAGTAGATAAACTGTTTGTGCGTGAGTTACTTGTGGTTATGCTAAACAACTTCCGCTGTGAAATAAATTGTTAAATGTACACATTAATAAATATTAAAATTAAGTAGCGGTTGTTTCTGTATAATTAATATATTAATTTACTAAAATTATATCATTATCTCTTTGCAGTTTTCTAAGTTATTGCGCCAATGTTTCCTATAAGGTATTTTCTGTGAACTTCTTCGGTAGGTATAGGTATCGGCACGAGACTTCAGGTCACGCACACATCAACATGTCAAGTAAACACACGGGGAATTTGAAATAAGTGTTCTTTTTTTGTACTGATAGCAAACCCAATGGCAACTGTATAATTGACCAAAAAGTTTGTTCAAGGGATTTGCTTCAATATTTTGACGCAATTATTCATACATTCACTACATTTATTGCAATTAGTAATTCATTTGGATGTGTGTGTAATCATTCACCTCAACTCTCGTGCCGATACCTATAAGTGCTAGGAAAGTAACCTATTAGGTTAGGTACCTACCTATTTCAGATTTAGCAAAGTAGAAGCAAGCTTTAGAATGCGAACAAGTCATTATGCGAGTTGCAAAAGACAATGATTGTGCTGATTACAAACAATAACTGCCGTGGGCGGATTAATTTGGTTGCAATACATTGACACGCAGTGTCTGCCGCCTACAGATAGGCCTAACAATCCTTTAATTTTTGGAAGTCTCTTCAAATCGCAAAGCTAAATATATATGTGAGTTAATCTAGCCGCTAGTTTGTAGATATATCTGAAGTAACTGGTGGTTTTTCGAAAGAATGTTCATATGATTCTAATCGGATGAAGTATAAAATGATTTTAATTATTCGCGAGTTCTACTCCATAAAGAAATCAATAAGGTTCTACATGCCCAAGTATTCGTTTACGAGTAGATGCAGAGGTAGATACACTTTAGCACTTCTGCCGTTGCTGGGCACTCTCATATCTCTTATTAAATGGTAATCTCTAATGGGTATCGGCATGTGATATGTATAAACACGGACTACAAACGCGAGCTCAAAAATTTCCCCAAAAACGACTGACTAATTCTGCCGCGGTGGGCAAGGAAATTGCGCTTTTCATAAACAAATACAAATATGGAATATAGCCAATCCAATTGATGGATCAATCACAACTATTTTAGAATAGTGGGCTATGCTTGTCAACGAAAATTCAAGACCGTTTTGGAAAAGCAATTTTGTAAGCAGGCAACTTTCATTTTAATTTGTTCGTAGATATCGGCAATAGCTGCCATACAGAAAACGAAACCCAATCAATTTAAGTAGTAATACTTATGGTTCAAAATCCAATACTTTAGCAAAAGTTTAAAGTCGTGAGACAATGAAGATAGTATTTATTATTATTTAATTAGCCAACATTACGAAGACTGTAATGATAATTACGAGATTAAATTATAATTCCAACGTGCAATGATGGTAAAGAGATGTTTCTCTCGTTACACATATTACATGATTAAAAGTCAACATACCTGCGCCAGTGGGTGGCATCTCTGCGAGTATGGAGTTGCATATCTCCCGATACGGCGTGGACCGCGGCGGAGTCGACTTCAGCAAGTACCTGGAACCGTTTATGGCATTAACATACCGCGAACATCCGTTAAACGTAGTTGGATAAATTCATATAACTGTAAGGAAAGTGACCATTTGATCGTCTGTTTATTCACTTATGATCCACGTGTAAGTGTTACACTATAGCTGGATAAGTATTAGTTTGATGTCTAGACAAAATAACAGTATCATTTGCATAATTAATAAATAAACATGCGAGAAATTGATCACTTTCATTACACTCTTGCACTTGCATGTAATAGCCCAGTTTCTTGTACGTATTATAGGGATGGACATATCATTTTATGATTATTCAATTAAATTAAAATGTTTGTGGCAGCGGGGATTGTTGAGTTGCGAATGGCGTTTTAGGAGTGTTATGAAAAAAAATCGGGAATGTAACTGTAGAAAATTAGCTGGATATGGATAGACTCAAATCACTAAGGAATCGACTGGTAATTATGGAATGATCTTGTCATAAATTGGGCTAACATAAAAGGAGATTAACGGTCTGTGCGCAATCTCCGGATAAAGATATCTGTTACATAAAATGATCACTGTCCCTTATAATAATAATAATATGTTTATTGCATAAGTACCATGGTATTTCAGATTATAGTATATATCACATGGACCCCGTAGGCGTAAAGAAAAGGACAGCCAAAATGTATCTAACAGATATATTGTATTCGGGGATGATAAAGGTGAAACAGGCCCGAAGGGTGAGTTTCACCAAGCCGCCACTTATCGTTGAATCTTCCCCTAAACATTATTGTAGATATGGGAAGTTTCATAGTAATCAGAAGGCCTACCGCGAACCACGTTCGACATGTTGCCTCCCCGTCACACTTACGTTCGAATTTACAAGTGCGAAAAAGGGGCAACACTTCGTTCGAGTTTCGCGGTAGGGCACCTGCTCCTACCTGACATAGACACAGACACAAGAAAAGACACTCACCGATATCTATCAACAAAGTTCTGGAAAGGTATCCTGATGGGGTACCCGGTCTGTCTGATTTTGATGGTGTCGAGCATGCCGGTGTACCGCAGCTGCGCCAGCACACACGGCATGTCGAACTTCATGGGGGACTTGTCAGTGTTGGGCTTGATGCAGCGGACGAACCAGGGATTGCAGCGCGACATCGAGTCCAGCAGCTGGTGCAGGCTGTCGGAGAACCTGGAGAATGAGATTAAATAAGTACTGTGCAGATTAGATGTAGACTTCCTTGACCCTGTCTGCCTGCGGTATTTTCCCATTGTCGCGATCTTCAGATCTTCAACGATTCTAGGAAAGGACGTATTCGATCTAGTTATCCGGCTGGCACTTGTGGTAGCGCTTTGCTTTGCGGTTGCTTACTATCGGGTGGACAGCGTGCTAGTTTAGCTCTTATGACATTAAAAAAGGCTCTTTTTGTGCTAGCACTGTAGGTTGAATACCATACGATTCCATACATGTGTATTAAAAATACGCTCGAACTTATTGCCTTGGTGTTTCTGCCCAAAGTTGTGCTAATTCAGTGGCTCAATTTGGCCCACTAATGACACATAATCCTCACAAAATCGTAAGTAATATGTAAAAAAATACGTCTCGTCTGATTGCCTTGGGTGGTTGAGAACGAAAATTCACGCATGAAGGTTGTTGCTAATGTTCCTGTTCTATTGTACGATTGAAGGAAACAGTGTCTTTTATTGTGTGACTTCTCAAACACAAAAGCAGGAGATTTAAATTCTTGTTTCTTTTTTTACCTGGCAGCCACAGTAGGCGTTCTCGGTTTCATGGTGACAAAGCGGCCATTGGCTCCTCGTGGTAGCGTCTTATTGGCGTCATGCTGAGCTCGCAGATGCACGCTCATCTCCGCCACCAGAGGGACCTCGCTGGAGCAGAGGAGCTCCAACACATCCCCACGTAAGGCGTCCCTGTTCTTGTCCAGGAAGCCTTCGACGTTGTACCACACTTGACCGGCGTAATGCTTTACCTGTAACCGAGGAATGGGAGACTTAATAATTTTACAAGCTTAATGATTAATAATTAAAAAACAAATCCAAGCAGTAAGTAGCTAGAAAAACATTCCAAAATCATAAAGCTTATTGTAGCTCTTTAGAGTGGTATCTACATTACATTATCTCTATGTTCTCTCAGTCGTATTGTAAGATATTCTAAACGAGATTATTATCCTATTTTTAAACACATAAAAAAAAGGATGACGCTTCTTCACCAATCACAAATTAAAGTAGTGTAAATTTAGAAATTGAAATATGGATAACAAATTTGCAATTTTAAATGACTCTCATTTATGTAAATTAATGTCGTTATTTGAGCACAGAATCGTAATTTACGCCGCTAGCGTTTTAAAGCTGGTTTTGTACGAGTTTTGTGTAATAGCTTATGATGATTATCTTACACCAAATTCACTTGCTCCCAGTCTTGGCCTCGAATAGAGCTCGTTGAGGGCGTGGTTGTAATGGCACTTCTCCAGGAAGGAAGCGTCCGACGCGCGCGGGAAGTTGCTCTCATCATCCAGCAGGTGCAGGATACCCACAGGCTTCTTGCTCAGCAGTTGGATCACTGCAAACATTGCTCAAATTACAATACATTCCATTCAAAACATAGTTCAATTCCAAGCAAACTAGACTTACCCGGAGAGTTGTCGTTCCACGCAAGATTCGACCACTCCAACCTTTCTTTCTGATACTCCTGTTGTTCCAATTTGAAAATGTGCTTATTAAAATAGTGTTGCAACGTCTCGTTTGCAAAGTTAATGCACAATTGCTCAAATGAGTTCTCTTCCAGGTCTTCGAAACCGAAGATATCGAGGAGAGATATTCTGTGCGCGTCGTGCAGCCCCGCGCGGTGTACGATCGAGTTGATTCGGAGGACCAACCAATTGAACAAGGATGAGTATAGCGCTTTAGCGAATGCGTCTCTTGCGTCTAACGCTTGGTCAATCGGTAAAGGTGATCTCATGCGCTCTGCACGAGCTGCCGTCACTCTAGTAGTCAACGCTCTGGCCATTGCTTCTGCTGGGACTTTCAGAAGATGAGCCGCCCAACGCACCTCAGCCCCGCCGCCTAACTGCACACCCTCTTGGCCGTGACGAAGCTGTCGTCTATGGAAGTAGACATTTCCTAAGTGAAGAACAGCTGCTAATACTCTGATAATATCTTCTCGTTCGGCATCTCCGATTCCGAGCACTTGCATGGCACCACAAAGAGCGGACCAGTCGGCACCCGCACCAGCTCCCCCTGAATCACCTCCTTGATTTAAATAAAAATAATGCTCGGCTGATAGAAGCCCTCTAGCTTTCCTCTGTTCCTCGTCCAAGCCAGCGAGAAGCTCGTAAAACACATGATAATTTCTTTCCCCAGGGGACTGTGTGACTATTCTCGACTTCTCAAGTAGATAATGCGCTACTCGCGCTCCGGCCAACGCGCCGTCTTTGAAATACAGTTCTAGAAGTTTCCCGAATCGACTAGAATTGTGGTTTTTTGGTGTTCTAGCGTTTCCGAAGGCCTCCAGCAGCGGTGCTGCCTCAAGGATTTGTTCTGAGACAGGCGCGCGGCCTGGTGGGGCAGGGGCGACTGCGGCCAGAAACTGCACTGCTAGTTTGGTGGATTCCGTCTTCCCCGCGCCGGACTCGCCGGAGATGAGAATGGCTTGCGGGTGCGGCAGAGATGCCCGCGCAGCCGCGGCTATGGCAAACAGGTGTGGGGGAAGATCGCCCAGGGCTTCCGCTGCGTGGTACCTGAAGACAACGGCTAATTGAACTATCGGCACATACGAATTTCAAAGATTTTGAAACTACTAGAACTAAAAAGGTTTAGGTGCCAAAAATATACGTACACTTTCATGACAAGGCAATAAAGACTAGAAATAATCAAGTGAGTGTACCTACTCACTCAGTGAGTGTAAATATATTTTTGGCACCTAATCCGTAATGACATCTTTGACGTCGACTGTGCAAGAGGCCTAAGTACTAAGTACTACCGAAGAATGTCAGCCAAATAATACTTTTCATAATGGCAACATTTTTCATAACTTGGTGGCCAGCCATTATTTGTAATTAAGTAAAGAACGGCATATCACGAACATTCAAGCTTTAAGTTAACTGCATGCAAAAACTTCTTTCTCCTCACCTCCTCGCAGTCTGCAGTCCATACAAAGCATCCACGGGTCGGTACGGGTTGACGGCCACCAGTATGGAGCCGGCGTACGTGTAGATGAGGCCCTGCTCGTAGCGCAGCTTCAGGTTCCACAGGAGTGCCGCCTCGTGCAGGTCGTGGAGGCGCGTCATGTCGTCCACGCCGGTGGGGCCAAGCTCCTCGCGGGGCCACACCGGGTCGCCTTCCTCCTCGCCGTTGCCCATTTGGAGCGCGAAGGTTTGGGGCTGCGGAGAGAATAGGTTAGATGTAGAAGACATATTGAAATGACTTTCGAGACAACATTTTTATGGAAACTCACATTCAGATTCCTGATGATTGCTTTAATAATGATACCTAACGTTATTATTATTAATCGTAAAAGCAATCCTTCAACAAATATCATCATATTAATTCAATTAGGATCAATTTCAGTGTCAATTGTTTGGTAGTTACGCGGTATTGCATTATCCCCGACGATAATACAGTGTTTGACTATCATCCAGGATTCTTTTTAAACCGAACAATAGGATTGCAGATTCTTAATCAAACCCTAACAATGTTTTAATTAAGAACTCAATATTTAAAATTATTTAACTTTGTAAGAAAATTCGAGTGAGAAGCAATGTACTTCAAAATGACTCGTTAATTAGCATTTGACAATGACAGATAGCAGCCACTTACAGTTTTTGACAAGTTGACAACTAAGGATTACACGCTTTACATTGATTGTTCGAAGGAAATAAAATTAATTGTACAGATAATTTCAATATTTGTCAACTGTTAATACTTGAAATCGATTGATAGTTTTCCGTATTATTGTCCATTTTCCTAAAAACCCAGTTTATGGTAACACAGTGTATATATACATATAGGAAAGTAGAAGAGTATTATTAGTCCGTGGGCTAGTCGGTCTGAAATTAGAAAACGGTATAATTTGGGGGTACCAAGTGTCCTTTTTACAGTAGTTAGACATATTCATAAGGATGTTAAAAAAGTATGATAGACATCTCAAAGTGGTAGCTAATAGGCATACGGGCTATTTCAAGATTTCCGTTGTACGAGTGATTTAAAAGGCGATTTTTTTTATATTTTTCAATCTTGGTTATTTGAAATAAGCACTATTATTTACGAGTGGCACTTCCATCGCCTCTTAAATCATTAAGTATACGGTGGATTATGACTACAATTCATTTAAATATTTTTTATGGATCTTTTTTTTAATACCGCCAACAAGTTATATACATCAAATTAAAGCTTATTAAATACACTATCTTTAAAAAAATATTTAATATTTTTAGCGTCATGACTACTATGTAAAAACACAACACAAAAAAAATCAAAATCACGAAATTTTCATAAATTTGGCCATAATTCATTATTGGTTGGTTTTAGCAATATGGTGTATACGCAAAATATGAAGCTTACAGATATGCCTTTAATTTTGTTCAAGAGAGTAATTAGATATATTTAATAGTTCTCGAGATATACTTGATTTTGTAAAACTTGAGATCCACCATCTTTGATTGGCCCCCATTTTTGTTAGGTAGCACTTATAAATGGCAATCTTGGATTTTTGACGTTTTTATAAGCTTACCTAACAGCCGTGAAAAGGAAAATTTGTACCTCCTAATTTTAACCATACCTGTCATACAACGGAAATCTTGAAATAGCCCGTATGCCTATTAGCTACCACTTTGAGATGTCTATCATACTTTTTTAACATCCTTATGATTATGTCTAACTACTGTAAAAAGGACACTTGGTACCCCCAAATTATACCGTTTTCTAATTTCAGACCGACTAGCCCACGGACTATATGTTTTCTTGTTTAGAACGATATTCAAAATTAGTCAGTATTCATTCAGAAGTCTTTTGAATTATTGTCAATTTCATTCCGCTTCAAAGTTAGGTAACTTCATGACTACGGATCATGAGAAAAAATCATGCACAACTAAGATGCCACACGTAACTCAACCGTGCATTATTATAAAATGCATACAAATTGCTCAACAACAATTAACAGCAATTGACATATTGCATGATACTCGTATAATATAGGGAAGTCTTCACATTCCATTTTGTAATTTAGGCGTATCTTCGTATGGGAATGAAGGTGGCCAGAAGATTCACTAATATGCGCGAAAACTAGTTGTAACTGTTTCACAACTGGCATTGAGTTGAGAAAAAACCGCACATAAAGAAGCCATGGGAACTAGAATTAATTTTCGTTGTGCTTTTTCCCATCCCATGTTATGTAAAGAACGCCAATTCGTATTATTCAACAAGACTGAGAAAGTCATCGAAATATTAATTGAACTTAATTTATTACGAAGACGCTTCACTTTCGATTATTGTGTAAGTTCAAATTTAATTAAACGCGTTACAATTTCCTACTGGCTTACTTCCAAGGAGTAAGTTACCAAACGGCATAAAAATGCAACCAGACGTAAAATCACGCTCGCAGGCTGTAAACCATAACTGTGACATAACATAATGACTGCTGCACAATTGTATCAGGCATCTTTCGTGACCCGGCCATTTCGCTTTCAAGCTCATTCAAATTACGCGATATTCACTGTTGGTTTGATTCGCACCTTAGTGTTCGCTCGCGTGTTAGCCGCGTAATGAATTGAACAGCTGGCGGACAGTCGGCGGGAAGTGTGTCGCGGTGCAGGCTTGCAAATTGCTTAGTCGCATATTAGATTACGTTGTCGTTGTCGTGGTCGAGTAGGCTCTAATAATGAGTGGGCCGCCCGATTACAGCGGTACAGTTAGCTGACCTTCGCACGATCAAGACGGCTAACTTAATGATACAAATAATGCCTTATACGATTCATTGGAAAGTTATGTTAAACGTTTTATAATACGTCAAGTAATTTCAAGTAGATCCTTGTTGTCGTCGCAGCACTGTGAAGTTCATATATATTATCTCCTTAGTAATTAGAAGTATAGTTACCGATTTCTAAGTATGAACTTTTCACAGTTTAGAAATGCGCCGTATTACAACGTTAAGACTATAGAAAAAATGGTGAGTCTTACCCTCATATTAATAAGGCTCGTTCTATAACTGTCAAATGTTCATTCATAGTTATGTGCAACTATAGTTTCATTCACAATTAATTATACGACAAAATAATTAACAGATACTCAATACCAAATATTGATATACATATGTACGTCGAACGAAACTCATATTTAATGCAAATACGGCCAAGTAACGGTGTCGCCCTTAGTCGTAATTAGAAACACTGTTCGCATAGATCGCGAGACGTGCCTATTGTTTATCTAGAACAAGGTCGCAAACATGGATGCTAATATAAACCTAACTAATTTACAAATATCTAACACATACCCAATACAAACTAAACTGAAACTAAAACTACGAGACGTGATGAAGTACCGTAAAACTACCCAACTATAGTACAAAAGCTCCCAACTATTGGTCCATAATTAAGTCAAATATCTTCGGTTTAGTGTAATTAAGTATTATATTATTGACGCAGTTGTTACACAAAGTCTCCTAATTAATGATTAAAAAACTTAGAGAAAACCAAAATAAAAGATTTCCGTTGATGCTCAATTAAGAGTTGAAATCCAAAACTAATAATTGGAGAGTGAGGAGCGAAAACGCTGCCACCGGTGCCGGGCTTTGCAATCACCGGTGACTATTTTGAATACCTTATTAAGAGATAAATCTAATTACATTCCGCACTAGCACATCCAGGCACAGATCCCTCAAACTCCGGATCTGCCGGCGGCGGTACCGGCTCGCCAGCCGGGCGCTCGCCGACCGCGGCAAGCTTGGCATCCGTGGCATCCTCGCGCTGGCTGCCACGGGCGCGCTATGCCGGCTTAGCTGCCGGCGTGGCCGCCGGCATGACGAGTCGCAGGAGCTGCAGGTTATAGAGCCGCAGGATTCGGGGGAGCTGCGAGGGGTTGGCGCGAAGCGTACACGCATCGATTAAGTTCAGCTAATCGTTTACTCTTGAACAGCACATTCTATAACACTTTAGCCAGTGGTCATGTGGGTGTACGGACTGTACGGTTAGCGTGAAACTACACGACACGAACTAGACACAATAAGGATTATATTTGGTGTAAACGTTCGTAAGCGTCTGTGCGGAACGAGATTAATTGCTGATGAGGGCACTATATTATTTTGATTATTACATTGGCAAGTAAAACCAAGATCCTAGTATAAACCAAGCTCACACAACTTCAAAGGAAGAGCCAAAAATTACATCATGAATTAGTCCTGGTATGCCCACTTGCCTAAAACTTTTGACTCTAAATCAATTTCTTTACGTACAGACTACACTTTGAACACATTCTTCAGATTCCGAGTGCAGCTCACAAGTGCCCCGTTCGGAAGCTGGTTACTGAACTGTTAGGCTCGGAGGCCTAACGGACCAGTCGTCGGACCAGTCGGGGGTAGCTCGGCGTTAGATAGACACATTTGGACGCCTATATCACCTACGTAAACCGGTAGCGTTAGATCAAAGTTGGAATCGTAAAAGTTTTGTTAGATGGCCACAATCAAGTCCAAATTGACTAGCATGGGGCCTCATGGTGTAGTTAACCTTAGATAAATCTTTTTAAACGTTGACAGAACTACGATACGATGTGGTAGATAAATTATAAGACATAAAAAGCTCATATTTATTCGATCTTCATACAGTTCTCCACTATTTAGAAGGTGATAACTAAGCAATTTATAACAGCGTAGGTTTTATGATATTTTTTATGTATGTATTTAAATACCAAAAAGTGTAGTTACATTTTGACATTAATTCTGTTTCGGAAAGTTTATCGACTGATATTTCAAAGCCGTTGGAATTACGAAAAGCACAGCTTTTACTTGAACTCAACAAGTGGCCATGACACCTTTTAATCAAATATTTTATCCGACCACTTACTATCTAAACTCACGTCGTTAATTAATCATTAACAATGTACCGACGCTTCGCCGAGTCATCAATAACATTTATCAAATAATTGAATGCTATAAACTTGAGAATTAGTCGAATATTAAACGAAACAAGATAAAACCCAAGTGTAAGCTCTGAACTGTAAATACCGTCAAGTTTTACATTTCTATTACTTCTTGTATGTACCTATTTGTGGTTTACGAAAAGATACTGACATTTGTCGTAAAAGGAAAATAAATGAATAAAGAGGATTTCAAAGTGTTTTGTTCTTTTGTAGCCATCAAGCGGCGAACAACGGACGGACGGAAAGGTACGCTTAGAATACTAAGTGGCACCACAATGACTCACTGAAGTGTTTATACAGGCGGACTCCATACCTACATATTTTGTAAGTCATCGTGCTAATTAGTTCTTTCTCTAGTGTACGTGTCTATGGCACCCATTATTTATCGTTTGATTTTCGCTCAGGGTCAACGGCCAACCAGATTGTACGAGTAGATCAGATAGTATTCGTAGCAAATACATGTAATAATTGAGTAGCAGGTGATTGAGTAGGTACCTACATTACATTTTTATGTTTACATCTGGTTTACAGTACGTAATTCAGGTGATATTGATGCGGTTTTTATAATTTAGTTTGCAATTGATTGTATTTATTTTGTCGAAGTTGAAAGCGAATCGAATCATAGACGGGTAATATTCGAAAACTCTCAATTACGTATAGGTATTGATTAAAACGTCGAAATATGCGTTTTCCTCGCTTGTTCTCCCCATCTAATGCTATTAATTCTCATTTTAAATGTGTTTTTATTGATGTACTGATAAATATCGCTTTCGGGCATCAGTACAGTCGCCACCAGATTTATCGTAGACCATATATATACCACCAGATATTTTTGAACGCTCCCGACGCTACGATATAGGTACAGTATGTATCACCTCGTAGAGCCAAGAAAAAAACCCATTAATATTTACTTAGATCATACTAAACAACTTTTACTATGGGGCCAAATTCGAATTCGCGAAAAAAAATACTCTCCCATACAACGTGTTCATGATCACGCGATCAAAATGTATGAAACATTCAAAATTTTTTTTCGTGAATTCGGGTTTGGCCCCATAGTAAAAGTTGTTCAGAATGATGTAAATATTAATCGGTTTCCTTCTTGGCTCTACGAGGTGATACATACTATACTGTATATAATTACCTATATTTGGGGGCGGCTGTACATGCCACAATTAAATTGCTTAGGTACGTACTTTATATTTCATATTACTAAGCCCCACTTGCACAATCTCTGGCTCTAACACGAGGTTCAACAAATAATAGCAGAGTCAAAAATGTTTGGACTTACCCAGTTAACCCTGTACTAGTTGGTTTACTCAAGATTATGCCAGTTGGGCTCTACCGCAAACTACGAAATTTACAAATTTCAGAGAGTTTTCTCTGTTACTCTAATGACACCTTCATTGGAGCGAGAGAGAAAAATCCCCGAAATTTACGAACTTCGGTGTTCGCGGTAGCAGTCCAGAACACTGGCATAACTAAATACATAAGTTGCAATTCTGATTATCAGTTGAAATAAATCGATATCCTAATCACGATATCCTGTAACAAATTGTTCTTGCAACAAGGCTACAGTAACTTGTTTTGTTAGTCATTATTCTTATACGGTTAATGGATAGATGATATCACCAAAATCGATTAAATAATAGATTGTTCATCAGTTTAAGATTGATATTTGTTAGCATTGAGCTACCTACACTAATCATTCTATTCGCTATCAACACTATAACAGCATTCATCACAAAGGCTGCATATTCCACTATGTACGAGGGCCGCATTGAAAGTTTTGAGATTGACCCACTTAGAGATCACTCAGTGTAAAGAAACAATTATTTTCTGAAAATACAACACTTTATTATTTTTTGGGGTATATTTTTTTCGGTTAACACCTGTATTTTAGGATTTCATGCCATTTGAAAATTGTGTGTCGGGCTGTCGGGCGATTTCATAATTTTCACCCATTTTTTTATTCTGTAACGTTTTTTTTACTACTTTCAGTATGGCCTTAGTCAACGATGAAGTAGAAATGAGCTTAGATTCTTATTTGGTATCAAAGCCCGGTTCTTGTAGGACTGCTTGTAGTAGTTTTCACAAATTTGATTGCTTTCGATTTTTTCTTATGGATGATTAAAGAGATCAATGTTTAATTACAGCCATCCCCTAATTTCAAATCGCAGTAATGTGGTAAATCATAGAAAATTCACAAAAATGTTATATCAGGAAATTTGACAATCCTTATTTATCCATATGACTCACAAGAAAAAAATCCAATGTAAACAGTTTTTCTTACAAAAATATATTCCTAATGGACCACCCAAACCTTCCACACAAAATATGACCTAGGAAAAATGGGCTCTGAGCTTTGGATGTTGGTTCAATTGTATTAAAAATTTGTACACATTATCAAAAAGACCGAAGAGCTGGCGACTTCCTCGCACAACGCATCAGTATTGCGATACAGCGAGGAAATGCCGCCAGCATCCTCGGTACAATGCCACAAGGTCCAATCTTAGATATAGGTTAGGTTAAGTAGATTAGTTAGATTTAATCTATGTACATAAATTGTAGTTTGAGAATAAAAATGATTTAAAAAAAAGAGTTAAAAAAGGCGATAATTAAAACAAAAAAACTCATAATTTATAGTTTCCTAGATTCCCAAAACTTTCAGTGCGGCCCTCGTATCTACAATAAAATTAGTATATTATATACAGTAGGGTGGATCGCGGTTGTATGAGTTTTTTTTATTTTATTTCAAACGTAATGGGCTAGTGAAAAGTAGATGCTCTGCTTATTACTTTCAAAGGAAATTAACTTATTTTTTAAAATTTCTTAGTTTTAATACTGCCCCAAGCCTGTCAAACATCAACCATATTGTAATATGTGGGCCATATTTTGGCAAAGATAACTATAATTTTGGTGTATCGTTGTAGTCTGCGTCTGATAATAGTTATAAAGACTAGGCTAGAATCGCGGAAAATAATGCCGGTATTTAACACAAAGAGAGATTACAAACTAATGTAAGCGTGCGAAATATTGACAATTCTCCAAGGTATTTTCTAAGATAAAAAGTCATGTTAATTGCAAGAAATGTGTACTACTAGATTATTTGTATCTTTTTAAATAATAAATAGATGATTTGAATATTTTTATTTTCTTTTAATGGCCTTAAACACCGACTTAGATCTGTCTATAATTCTCAAAATGTTCATATTTTCAGTGGTCTTGGGGCAGTACAACATGTACGAATATTAAGAATTGACCATAATGTTTTTCATTTACTTTATTATGGAGCATCGATTTAGAACTAGCCCATTTCGAAAATCGAAAAAAAAAATATTCGATCCACCCTAATATACAGGTTGTCCCAAAATTATGGGACATGAAAGGAATGTACCTACCTTAAATATCGTAGATAGGGTAATATGCTCAAATAAGGCTTTAAGTTAATTTTTAAAGTTAGTACCTAATACAGCAAGCATTTACTTACCTCGCATCAATAAATAATTTCTTGCAATTTTACTCAGACATTAGCCGCTGTCCCTTTCTTCAATAATCACAAAATAAAAAAATGAAAGACAACCAACTTCAACCGATTTCTCCAAGATCCTATTATCTGTGGTTTCCATCATTGGTTTCCTATCATCAAATCCTACTTTCTGAATGCAAATTCTTGTAAATGAATGAAAATTATCAAACCGCCATACATGTACCTATCTATTAGATAACATTTGAAGAGATCCCTCGATTTCTCCAATATCCCATCATCAGACCCCAACTTGGTTCAAATGGGATCATGTCGAGGTTATACACGTTCGATCACAAAAAAAAATTCAAATCGGTTCACGATTATCGGAGATATCGGTTTTGTAGTCGGTTAATAATACTAAGTCACTTAACAAAAGTTATTATTTTCGAAATGGGCTAGTTCTAAATCGATGCTCCATAATAAAGTAAATGAAAAACATTATGGTCAATTCTTAATATTCGTACATGTTGTACTGCCCCAAGACCACTGAAAATATGAACATTTTGAGAATTATAGACAGATCTAAGTCGGTGTTTAAGGCCATTAAAAGAAAATAAAAATATTCAAATCATCTATTTATTATTTAAAAAGATACAAATAATCTAGTAGTACACATTTCTTGCAATTAACATGACTTTTTATCTTAGAAAATACCTTGGAGAATTGTCAATATTTCGCACGCTTACATTAGTTTGTAATCTCTCTTTGTGTTAAATACCGGCATTATTTTCTGCGATTCTAGCCTAGTCTTTATAACTATTATCAGACGCAGACTACAACGATACACCAAAATTATAGTTATCTTTGCCAAAAATATGGCCCACATATTACAATATGGTTGATGTTTGACAGGCTTGGGGCAGTATTAAAACTAAGAAATTTTAAAAAAATAAGTTAATTTCCTTTGAAAGTAATAAGCAGAGCATCTACTTTTCACTAGCCCATTACGTTTGAAATAAAATAAAAAAAACTCATACAACCGCGATCCACCCTAATGCGTAGTATATGTACTTATATGTATTATATATTTTTATGAGTATATATGTATTATATGTATGTAGGTAGTAAGGATTTATAGTAGGTATACATTATAAATTGGTATTATTCAATTATTGTCACCAATGTACACGTTTTTGTTTGTCTATCTCTTGGTTCCTGTGGCTGACTCATTTGCTCAAAGGTTAACTGGAAGAAATCCCTTACAGGGATAAGTTCGCCTTTGTACCTATCTAAATTATTATGTGATTTTTTTTACCTGTGTTTTGTGTACAATAAAGAATTTACATACATACATACTATTTTTTTTAAATAACTTAGTCTTCTTTGAGCCAAATACCCTATCTATATATTTAAGGTACACTTTCCCATCATGTCCCATAGATTTGAGACGGCCTGTATAATGTCGCTTATTTATATACACAATTGTTATTTACTTAGGTCTACTATAGCAATCGTAAGTTCGTAACTCGATAATCTACTAGAATCAGGCAGCGTGCTTGTCCGCTGAGTCAGACACTCTCTAACATTCCGGCCTTGCAGCAAAATACAACGAAGATATGTACAATCAGCATCTAAAGTATGTGTGCACATATAGAAGGGTCAAACGCGCTTATCTCCTTATAATAAAGAGTTCTAATCTTTTCATGTGTAGATACTTTTCATACTGTCTGTACACATTTTTCTGTTTCCCGGATTCCGAGCTAGCGCCAGCATTCCGTGTTCAACGTTTCATTTTAAAAAATGATATTAAAGTAGTGGCATCATCATCATCAGCCTATGATAGTCAACTACTGGACGTAGGCCTCTCCTATTAACTATGCGTATAGACGCATTAAGAGGTAAATGCCCATAATCGCCACGCTGAGCAAGCGGATTAGCGGTCGCAGTAATGTGTCCACTATGATGACGCTGCTGTCCATCATCAATCTTTTATCAAATAATGGTCAGTGACACTTCAATCCCTTAGTCGACTCTTACGACACCCGCAAGAGGAGTTGGGCTGGTGACAAATGTATTCTTATTGCCGTCACCACACGGCTGGAGTTATTATAATGTGCGACAACCTTTAATTTTTAAAATCCCTACTCACCCATCTACCATAACTCTTCTCCTCATTCATATCCCACCTGCGCTGCGCAAGGCTAAAACGATGGCATGTCTCGATCTTGTAGTATCGTCTGCCATCAACTATTCCACAATACCATTGTACCTGTTTTTGTTCGCCGATTGCGATGTCGGTACCTACTTATATGAAAAGGAAAAGGTCGTATCGTAGTACTTATCTACTATTTAATGTCGCAGGTATCACAAACGTGTGTAATAGTTTCGTATCGAGCGATGCTAAATGTCATCTTTATAATTAGTATGTACAGGTTTGTATTTTGAGCAGTTCCCAAAAAGTTTGTACATTTAGATCACGTCTTCGAAATTAAATTGGTAGGTTGGTAGAGTCAATGATGCTGAGCAAGATCTACCACATTTCCCAAAATAAGCGAATTAAAACACTATTGGTTTCTTACACAGATTAATTACGTTTAATCCTACAATGTCGTAACAGATGTGCTTACCATAGAAAACATCAACTGCGAAAGACTCTGGTTGTCACGGGATTCGAACCCGCTTCCTCTGGTTGCCGGTCCAACGTGCTTCCAATTACACCAGACGACCTTCCGTCGATCTCAGCGAATTTTTCCAATGGTATTATGAATCTAATCACTAGCGACATCTGTACTTAATGTTTCGAAGGTATTACAACCTTAAGCCACTCCTAAAGGTGCGGTTAAACTAAAAGAGCATTCGCTGTTCTAACCTCCTACTCTACGAAATTCGATCGGTACACAAAACGATGATTGGTTGATTTCTTAGAACGGGCGCTAGAACAGCGAATGCTCTTTTAGTTTAACCGCACCTTGAGACGTATGCTTCACATAATCGTCCGCAAACTACGTAATAATTATGTTTAACCTAAATAAGCTTCCCTAAAATATAAATAAAAAAAACAACCTGTATATTTGTATACTGGCAGTTTTTTATTTGTTTTTTCTGTGTAGTAACGAAATGACGAGTTGATGAGTTAGCAACAATATTCACAAATAAACGTGTAGTGTAGTGTAGTGTACTGATATTGGCTGTATCGATCAAAGTAAAATATTGTGTCATCATTTATTTATAAACGGTTGACCTTCACCAGTTGCATTTCTAGATGATAATCACTGACATTTTGCTCTTCTTAGCTTCGGTTATTCTATACATATTAAATTAAAGGATAGTAGTACATATATGAGATGAGTCTCATTAAGATCGAATAGTTATAAATTATACGATGTTTGCATTTATCATGTCTTTTGAGACAAATTGAGATTGTAACTATACCGAAGTCTGTCACCGCAAATTTCAAGGATTTTTCTCTGCGAAATTTTAAATTTTCGGATTTCATAGTTCGCGGGCCGCAGAGTTCGAGATATTGCGTCCGGTTGCGTGCATTCAGACCAAATGAGCATTCGCTATTCTAACCCCCTACTCTACGAA
>JALPQI010014382.1:0-29401 GCA_025490895.1 Thaumatotibia leucotreta | reverse complement strand
TAACTTTCTCGTTTTTCAATATATTTCAATTTTGTTTTCGTGTAATAGTTTGAATAGCATCACTTCAAATTACCAATCAGTAAAAACAGTTGCTTAGAGGTCTTGCTCATACAAAAAATTTCAAATACCTACGGATTTTACGGTGCCTGCAAAAAGTGTGGCGGCAATCACTTTTAGCTTATAATTTCTCTGAGTCCATACGGTAAAATTCGATTTTTATAGCTGAATACTATTATTAAGAACTGTATCTACACTTTTAATTTCAAACTGTTTCTTACAAAGCCCTCATTAACGTGTTAAATCAATAAATTAGAAAACCAGAAAAGTACTTCGATTTTATTTTATTTCTCCTTTGTTTTTGCGCGTAAAAATCTGCAAATAGTATCTAAATTTAGACAATTAAAATACCTTACTAATTCTGTTTAATTCATAGTTTTAGCGTGTATAGTTTTTAAGAAATCGAGTTTTCAAATTTTTGCGAAACACCTTCAATGAATATGTATCGTACCCCTCCTTCATCGCCTAAAAAGGCACGCGCAGCCCCCCCACAGCACCCACCTACAGTGAAAGGCGAGCAAACCTCTAGCGCGACAGTCTGCAAAGACAGCGAGACACAGAGGCTCTGCGAAAAGCCTGGGAAACAGTCTGGGGATGGGCACAAAAATCCTTCGTCTGTACAAACAGATTTGATTGACCTCGAGTCCCAGAACACGCATAATGCCACGTTCACTGTGGCATCAACACCAGTGGCAGGCCCGGATGTGTCAAAGGCGGCACCGGCGAAGGAGACAACGCCGGATGTCTTTGACCTGGCTACCGAGTCCGACACTATGGAGAGGCTCTATTTGAGTTCGGAGACCACGACAATGGCGAGCCCTAAGACCAGAAGTCCCTGTGGTCGATTCCGGTCTGCCATAAAATTTGAAGTTGACCGCATAAAGGAGCAGCTAAAGGAAAATAAGTCTGTTACAAGGAGTAACAAGAAGGAGATACTTAAATGTATAGACATGATCATAGAGGTTTCAACACGGTATGCTGATGAAACAGAGGAGGTTGTTATCAGCAACCGAGTTTTACGAGAAGCCTCAACTGCAAGCACCGACACTATAACGAGCAGAAGCCTAGGTACACAGACTGAGGTGGAAGCCGAGAAGCCAGGAAAGTCAGGCATACAGTCTCAACCTGCGGCCCCTCAAGAGATGCTAAGAAAGACGACGCTTGAGTTAGCTAAAATGAAAAAAGAAATAATCACCAATATGCAGACAGAAGTAGCTAAGCTCATCGACGAGCAAAAGAAAATAAATGAGTTGGTCGTTGCAGCCCTAACGTCGGAGGATAAAGAAGAGGAAAAGGAATTTACCGAAGTCCTCACTAAGAAAGGCAAAAAGCGCGCCAGAGCTGCGACAAATGCTGGATCTACTGAACCGGCATCTGAAGCCGACAGATCTGAATATGTCGGCCAGTCCATACAGCCGAGACGAAACACGACAACTACTAGCTATGCCGTGATAGTAGAGTCCATCGACCCTAGGGCAACTTCAAAAGAGGCTATAAAGGCTGTACAGGATAAGGTTGACGTGGTACACCTCGGGGTCGGCATATCAGGTGTGCGGCACACAAAAAGCAATAAGGTGGTGATCAACTGTGAGTCTGAGTCGGACAGGGCGAAATTTAGTGCCGCTATAAAAGAAAACACCAGTGGGATAACCGTCACAGTGCCAAATCTACGCAATCCGAGCCTCAGACTACTTGGTGTGATCAACGAATACGCCAACGAAAAAGTTATAGAAGCCATTATGAAACAAAACTCGCGGCTACTGGAAGGAGTGAGCGAGGAGCATAGACATATAAAATACATCCGCTGCGTCAAGGGTCGATCAGAATATGTGAAAAATGTGATAATTGAAGTAAGCCCACAGCTATGGAACATGCTGAAAGATGGTAAAATTAAGATTGGTTACCAGAATATACCGGTGGTAGACCAGACACCGATTCAGCAGTGCTACCGATGCCAGGGGTTCGGACATCGTGCTGCTGTCTGCACAGCTGCTAACAGGTGTGGACACTGTGCGGAGAGCCACGATACCAGGAGCTGCCCCAGAGACTCGGTTGTACAGAAATGTGCTAACTGCAGCGTTTTAGGAAAGCCCCACGAACATCCAGCCTACAGCCAATCGTGTCCCGAATGGCAGAAGTGGGATCGGATAGCGCGAGCTGCCACTCGATACTGCTAAAGGCCTGGACGTGGGCATTCATAGTCATCGCACAGATTGCAGCGCACATGTTATCACATTTCTTCAGTGCAACCTCGCTCGCAGCTATACTGCAACGTATGAAATGGTTAACTCTGCAAAAGAACACAAATATGACGTCATATTTATAACGGAGCCTTACATCGGGCAAAACAAAAAGAAGTTCACTTGCGACATAGATGGATACGACGTTTACCAGTCTACAGACACGAATGCTGTGACTAAAGCCTGCATAGCAATAAAAAGAAAACTTGGCACCTACATAGGACTAACGCAGTATACTACAACCAACTTTACTCCTGTGGAAGTCACCTACAATAACCGGAAAGTTTACTTATCATCCATCTATGTCGAACCGGGAGAAGACCCCTCACGCACTATGCAGCATCTGGAGCAGTTCCTCCAAATATATGGCAACAAAGAGCACATAGTGGGTGGGGACATGAATGGATGGCATCCCTTGTGGGGCTCCGTTAAAGAAAATGACAGGGGCAGAACCATCTACGACCTACTTGTCAACTATGACCTAATCGTATGTAATAGTGGCAATGAGGCCACCTTTGAAACCATTACGCATGGTCGAGTGAGGCAAGCTATAATTGACATCACTATTGCAACTATTGGACTAGCCAATAATATAGTAAACTGGAGAGTCAACAGTGAAGTGATACCTACGTCAGACCACCACGGGGTAGAGTTCTCCTTAAAGACTAGCAAAAGAGGCAACAATAAAATGAAAACTACATCGACATACAAATACAACACAAGCAGACGCATAGATTGGGACAAATTTAAAACTAAACTAAAAGATAATATAGAAATAAGTAACATTAACAACACAAACATAGACCAACTCAATCCTGCACAGATAGACACATACATAAGTAATATGACAAACATCATCGAAAAGACCTGTGACGAGGAACTCACACTCAAGGAACCGTATCCTAAAATTCCATGGTGGACGCAGGAACTTACCGACCTAAAAAAGAAGGTGATCTTCCTGCACCATAGGCTGCAGGATTTGAAAAGAGGCAGAAAAGACCTCACTCGTATACTCGAGGAAGTACAAACAGCTAGAAAGGAGTATGCCTTGAAAATCCGCAGCACCTCTTCCTGTCACTTCAAAGATTTCTGCAGCAAGCAGGGAAAGGACGACGTATGGTCAGTAACGAATAGACTGCTAAAACATACCATCAAAGCACAGCCACCAGCTACATTAAGAACTGCGGATGGATCATACACTACCTCAACTAGAGACACTGCTGAAAAATTAGCATTAAAATTCTTTCCTGATGACACGGCCGACAACGACACTACACATCACCGATTAATCAGAAAAATAACACAAAATAATAATAACGGACACATAATAATGCAAGCTGATAATACACCCGGTAACGAGCCTCCTTTTACAACCGACGAGATATTAGACATAATAAAACATATGAGCCCGAAAAAAGCCCCAGGAATAGACCATCTAACAGCCGACATATGTAAACAATATATAGAATGCTATCCAACCCAAATGACAAAACTTTTTAACAGATGCCTTGTTATACAGTACTTCCCAAACCCGTGGAAAATAGCCTATATTAAAACTCTTCCTAAGCCCCATAAAGACAATTATAGCGATGTCTCATCGTACCGGCCCATTGGCCTCATAAATGTTATGGGCAAGGTATTAGAAAAACTAATATCAAATAGACTTACATTCTATATGCAAACAAATAATGCCTGCAGTCCGCAACAATACGGCTTCAAAGAACAGAAGTCCACGACTGATGCACTGAGCAGCGCAATAAACCAAATCACAAGTTACAGGGAAAAGAAAATGCTGACAGTAGCCATATCTCTTGACATCGCGGGCGCCTTTGACCATGCATGGTGGCCGGCACTCCTCAAAAGACTGCAGGACATAAAGTGCCCAAAAAACCTGTATCATTTAATACGCAGCTACCTAGATAATAGAAAAATAGCGCTAAACTATGCAGACGCAGAAGTCACTAAGACCCAAACCAGAGGATGTGTCCAAGGCTCAGTACTTGGACCCATCTTCTGGAATACCATTGTTGATACACTGCTTGAAGAACAAATGCCGCCTAACACTCACGTTCAAGCTTATGCAGATGACATTCTGCTCATCTGTGCAGGAAAATCCATTTACGAGCTTGAAAACAACGCTAATAAAGCATTAGACCTAATACATTCGTGGGGTGATGATAACAAACTCCAGTTTGGACCCTCCAAAACCAAAATGATAACATGCACAGCCAAAGCTAAAGCAGCCAAAATATACATGAACCACATTCCGATTCCATTTACTGAACAGTTCAAACTACTAGGCATTATAGTTGACCAGAACCTTAAATTCATCCGACACTCTCAATACACAATTCAAAAAGCTCAATCCATATACAAACGGCTGTGCATGTTTATCAAACCCACGTGGGGGGTACACTCGGACAATATCGAGATAATATATAAGCAAGTAATAGAGCCTATAATAACTTATGGCGCTGAAATATGGCACAACGCAACTGCATATAAAAAAGTATGCAACAGTCTGCTTAGCCTACAACGAGGCTTCGCAATTAAAATCCTACGTGGCTTTAGAACCCTGCCAACAATACCATCCATAGCGTTAGCAGGGCTCATACCCCTGCCTTTGAAGATCCAAGAAGTTGCGTCCATTGAAAAGGTTAAGAGACACCTAATATCCGGATATCTGCCTGATGATGTGGAATACGACAAGCGGGTGCCAGTTACTCAACTGATACACCCTGCACGAAGACCCGTCATCAAAACTAACGAGATTTATAATGAACGAGACATTGAACCCTACTATACCGCCGAGATGCACAGAATATACACCGATGGCAGTAAACACGACGGTGTGGTAGGGGCAGCGGTAGTTATTCATTACCCAGACGGCAAGGAAATGACCAGCAAGTTAAAGCTCCATAACAGCTGCACGGTGTTTCAGGCGGAGTGCCTGGCGATCGAGAGGGCATGTCGCATCTGCAAGGCACAAAGCTTGAAACATGTAAACATTTTCTCAGACTCCAAGGCAGCCCTGCATGAGATAATGAACAGGAATAGTACCAACTTTATAGTAAATAATATCCACCACCTAATCAAGGAGCTGCAGGAGCGAGGCCAGGAAGTGCAGTTCTCCTGGATAAAGGCGCATGTCGGCCTCCTTGGTAATGAGGCGGCGGACATGGCAGCCAAACAGGCAGCTGCACTTCACAGAGCGCCAGACTTCAATAGATTCCCTCTGTCATTCCACAAAAGAAATCTTCGAGCAGATACACTTAAAAAACAGGACCTTGATTACCAAATGAGCACAACCGGATCACACCTAAAACAGTTTTTACCCACAATAGAACACATACAGACATTCAGAAAGCATTTCAGACTAACGTTCCAAATTACCCAAATGCTAACTGGCCACGGCTATAATAAAACATATCTGAGAAGATTTCAAATAACAGACAATAACACATGCCCGTGTGACAACAGTATACCGCAGACAATGACACATCTAATACAACATTGTCCTGCATTTATGCAAACACGACAACGACACGAACTTCTATGCAACATCCATCAAATAGCCCCATACAAACTGGAAGAAATAATACTTAAAGAAGAAACAAAAGACACATTTGAAAAACACATCAACAAAATAATTAACTCATTGAAAAAGTTTAATAAGACGTAATAGTAAAAAATCTAATACAGAACTTAAAACACCATATCACTAATTAATATATTCTAACTCAATCATTACAGTAATAAATATATCTAACTTACCAACAAAGTTACCTAAATCAATAAAGGGAACTTTCGACTAATAAAAGTCTGCGGTCGCCCGTATCATTCGCGAGGGCCGTATGACTAACCTTAAAAGTATTAATTAAAAAAAAAAAAAAAAACCTAACCTAACCTAACCTAACCTAACCTAACCTAACCTAACCTAACCTAACCTAACCTAACCTAACCTAACCTAACCTAACCTAACCTAACCTAACCTAACCTAACCTAACCTAACCTAACCTAACCTAACCTAACCTAACCTAACCTAACCTAACCTAACCTAACCTAACCTAACCTAACCTAACCTAACCTAACCTAACCTAACCTAACCTAACCTAACCTAACCTAACCTAACCTAACCTAACCTAACCTAACCTAACCTAACCTAACCTAACCTAACCTAACCTAACCTAACCTAACCTAACCTAACCTAACCTAACCTAACCTAACCTAACCTAACCTAACCTAACCTAACCTAACCTAACCTAACCTAACCTAACCTAACCTAACCTAACCTAACCTAACCTAACCTAACCTAACCTAACCTAACCTAACCTAACCTAACCTAACCTAACCTAACCTAACCTAACCTAACCTAACCTAACCTAACCTAACCTAACCTAACCTAACCTAACCTAACCTAACCTAACCTAACCTAACCTAACCTAACCTAACCTAACCTAACCTAACCTAACCTAACCTAACCTAACCTAACCTAACCTAACCTAACCTAACCTAACCTAACCTAACCTAACCTAACCTAACCTAACCTAACCTAACCTAACCTAACCTAACCTAACCTAACCTAACCTAACCTAACCTAACCTAACCTAACCTAACCTAACCTAACCTAACCTAACCTAACCTAACCTAACCTAACCTAACCTAACCTAACCTAACCTAACCTAACCTAACCTAACCTAACCTAACCTAACCTAACCTAACCTAACCTAACCTAACCTAACCTAACCTAACCTAACCTAACCTAACCTAACCTAACCTAACCTAACCTAACCTAACCTAACCTAACCTAACCTAACCTAACTCTGAACCTAACCTAACTCTGAACCTAACCTAACTCAGAACCTAACCTAACTCTGAACCTAACCTAACTCTGAACCTAACCTAACTCTGAACCTAACCTAACTCTGAACCTAACCTAACTCTGAACCTAACCTAACTCTGAACCTAACCTAACTCTGAACCTAACTCTGAACCTAACCTAACTCTGAACCTAACCTAACTCTGAACCTAACCTAACTCTGAACCTAACCTAACTCTGAACCTAACCTAACTCTGAACCTAACCTAACTCTGAACCTAACCTAACTCTGAACCTAACCTAACTCTGAACCTAACCTAACTCTGAACCTAACCTAACTCTGAACCTAACCTAACTCTGAACCTAACCTAACTCTGAACCTAACCTAACTCTGAACCTAACCTAACTCTGAACCTAACCTAACTCTGAACCTAACCTAACTCTGAACCTAACCTAACTCTGAACCTAACCTAACTCTGAACCTAACCTAACTCTGAACCTAACCTAACTCTGAACCTAACCTAACTCTGAACCTAACCTAACTCTGAACCTAACCTAACTCTGAACCTAACCTAACTCTGAACCTAACCTAACTCTGAACCTAACCTAACTCTGAACCTAACCTAACTCCGAACCGTACCTAACCTCTGTATTTTTGAAACGAACTATATGTTTGTGGAAAAATCTTAACATCGCGATCTAACTTCTCTTTCATGATTTACTAGTGCCATCTATCGACATTTACGGGATTCTACTATTTCGACTATATGTAAATACGCCTACGGTCAGGTTCTTGTTTTTTTTTTTTTTTTTAGCAACGGAATAAATGTTTCTACAGATTGATTATATACAGGGTGAAAAATATTTTTGTTACCGTGCGGGCGAGGTTGCTGCTGCTGCCCATAAGCAATCTTTAATCAAATAGTTGTCAGTGACACTTCAATCCCTTAGTCGACTCTTACGACTTCAGCAGGAAGAGTTGGGGACTTTAAATATCATAGACAGCATAAATTATTTATGAAAGACTACATTTTATTTTTAAAACTTAATAACATAGCATTCAATTTTTTTATTATTTTTTAAAATTTGTATTAAAAAAAAAAATGTGATGACGTCGGAGAAAAAAAACACCTTCATAAAAAAAATAAAAAAATACCCGAGTACGCATCATTTCCTTATTATAAATTATAATTTTATACGTGTAGTGGGTTCGATTCCCGGGTTAACCATGAATTTATTTAAAATTCAATTCAACTTGTTTTTTTAATCGAAATAATGTCTTCTTTCAGTAAGATGCTCATTTACAATAATTAAGAAACGTTTTCACCTACAAGGCGATTTTTTTTTTTATACAATTTTTTATTTAAAAAAAATATATTTAATGTAATTTTAATCTTAAAAAAAATAAAAAATAAATTAATCCTTCTTTCAGCAAAATACGCTATCTATGATATTTAACGTACTTTTTCTCCATGTGGCATCGCCGTGGGACGCCCTGTATAGGATGTAAGTCTATATCGGGCGAAGCTTTTAACGGAGGTTAGTTGAGGATATAATACTATTAACTATGTACAGTAAAATTATCCGTACGATTTAATTCGGCGCGCAATATAGAGCAACATATTCAAGTTCAACGCTCGTTGAAATTTAAAAGCAGATGACATAACTGCCATATCAAAACGTCGTAATCCATGATCACACTAATTAATCCCATGCCAGGCCTGGTTTAATTTGTCGCCCGTATTAGATTTATACGGTATATTCGTCTTCATGTTTTTGAGGAGTTTAACTCGATTGTTGTCCTACGGCATACTACGTATTGATCAGTGCTGAGTTGGAACCAGTGTGTTTCAAAATTTATTTAATAATAATTCACTGCCGCTTTATTTACCTTTTGTTTCAATGGACATCGACGATGCATGTGGTCCCAATATAATATTATGTATAATACGAAGATACTTCATCTATCATCTATCTGTGATTATGTGCTCTTTCACAGTTGTAGTTTATTTCAATTTCAAGAACCCAAAATCAAAAACCTTTAGCCATACAAGTCTTACGCACGCACGATGAAAATGACAGACGATCGTTAAAACGCTAAGCTAAATTATTGCTTTACTTACGGTCATAATACCATACGATCCAGATAATACATAGTTCTCTGTATTGTAAGGCTCACTGACTCTAAAATCGAATAGCAGGAGAAATTATTCCTTGCTATTTCCCGTCAACTCCCTCTTGAAAAACTCTCAAACTAAGTACTTGACAATCAGACTAGATGTCGCTATAGTATCTTACATACGTAGCCTATGCTTGAAACTTGCTTACTTATTTAATATTATTTGGTACCCGCGAATGTAATGGACGTAGAATCGTAAGTCGTAAAATATATACAGCAAACCGTTGCTTACTTTCGCAATAATATTTTCTGACTTTTTGACGGGAACTTTTTGTACCTTGTAAACATCTAAAACGCTTTTATTGAATGTTAGTTTTTAGATAAAATAGGTCAACTAGCAATTGTCATTTGCCCTGTCAGAAATGCTTACCTTTTCATCTCGAGGTCATTAAAACTGGTTAATGCACAAACAATTGGCGTAAGTATATTTCAGCAAGAATAGTACTGAACTATTTCATCCCAAAATATTGTATTTAAGTTAAAGTCGTCTAAAATCTTAAATTATTTCACCGCGTTGTCGGTCAGCAACGATTTCGATGAAATTCGGATTGCGTATCAAGTCCCTAGTACAATGCAGTATTATAATTCACCTACTCGCCAGCAGGTGGTGCTAGTAGTCCTCACTGTCTGAATTTTGTATGTATTTGTTGATGTTAAATTTCACTATTATATTTTCTAGGAAATCTACCTATCATATAATTATATATATAATTATTATATTATATTACATTAATTAGTGTGAAGCATTCACTTGCATTTACATCATAACTTTGTCTTAAATACTTTTAAATTCTTAAATGTGTTTGTAACCTTTAGCAAATTAAGTTAGGTACTTTTAAAATAAATTATTTTTTATTTTTTATTACTCGTATTCTAAAAGCTAAACACAAACACGCCGCAAAAACCTGTAATGGTAACCTAGGTTTGTATCGAAATCTAAATAGTCAAATATTATGCATACTTAAATTCAGGTATTACTTTTGTTGTGACATACGGACAAACAATTTAAAAGTACCTGTGTGTAAGTCAATTTAAATCTTTTTCTTTTTATTCTTAAATACATATATATAATGTTGATAAGCTGCGTACGAGTAGGCAGGTAATCCATAAACATAGCACTCTTTTGGATACATAGCAGACATACGTCTTTATGCGGCAGTTTTTTGTTATCAATAAATTATTTTGTCGTTTGAAGGGTGCAGTGTACTTTTTGGGACCACAATTAAATATTTGCATATTAAATTTAACCTACGGCCCCTAGATGGCGCTAGTGGTACGTATGTATTAATTTAAATGACACTCAACAATTATATATTTAATATAGCTATTACATATAGAATTATCTGTTCTCTTACTTAGTTAAAAAAAAACGCATGTGGGAATTTACGATTGCGTGTGTTCGATTGTTTGCATGTAGGTAACCTTACAGAGTCGCTAGATGGCGGTTATAGTTTCTGGTTTCTACATTATATTGTGTACTATTCAACGTTTTAAAAATATGAACTCATACATTCTGCGCACTCGGCAGTGGCGTTTCTAATACGTTGTTTAGCTTGATGGTGACTGCTGGCCCCGTTGCTTGGAGGTGTACCTTGGTGAAAATATTCCTCAGAAAAAGCCTCGATAAGTCTTGAAAAGCCGGATAAATTCTGAATGTCTTCGGCTGAAAAACCAAAAGTTACTAAAAGTTTAAAAAGGCAGAGTTTAAAAAACTTTCAAAGAGTTGATAAAACTTTTAAAAGTTAACAGTTTTAAATACAATTTTTTCGAACAAATCCACTACCATCAGGGTCCTTGTGCTTTATAGCGTGACATGCGTATAAAGCATTTGATGTTATCTAAAATGTCATTAAGCACTAAAACCAGAAGTAATGTCATTTTGTGACTTCACCGCGCGCTCGGTTCTCAGTAGAGGTCCCACTCGTCCCAGCAACAAATCTTAAGAAAACTTATGCCTCATATCCCACTAATGTCGACCGGCAGGTTTATAAATAGATAAAAGTCCTTTTATCCTAAAGAACATCCATGCAAAGCCTAGCTAAAAGTTTATATACAATATTCTAGAACACACGAACGTAAAGTTGGTGAACTCCAACAATGAATCACTAAAGTTGAAAAATTTCTAAGAATGAACTTTTGACAGTTATAGATTAAACCTTATTAATATGAGGGTAAGGCTAACCGTTTTTCCGATAGTCTTAACGTCATATACAGTGTGTAAGTCTAATACGGGCGATCAATTAAACCAGGCATGGGATTCATTAGTGTAATCATAGATTACAAGGTTTTTTTAAAGTTACTCTTAATTATGACCCCACAGATTTTTTTTAAGATTATCGGAGCAGCAATGTAGGTACGAACATTTGTTATTGTTGATATGGCAGTTATGTCACCTGCTTTTGAAATTAGCTGTCAACGAATATTTAACTCGCGTATGTTGCTATTTTGTATGGAATGATTTGTTGCTCTAATTTTAATTAAAAGTTATCTGAATGTACTTATTATGTCGTAAACTAATACCCGTTAAAAGCTTCGCCCGTATTAGACTTACACCTTGTATATAAGGTTCATTTCTAAAGTGTCAATAGTTAATTCTTAGAAATTTCCAACTACGTGACTTGTATCCTGCCTTCATAGACATTTTTCGTGCACACTGGAGTAGTTTGCACGAGTTTGGAGACACTGGATATCTATAATGAGTCATTTGAAAAAATAAGTAGTTACTCAGACGTGTACACTTTAAAATAATTAAGGTAGCATAATTAAATAATTTTCATACTTTAATATTCATACTTTGCATTGCGGACAACAACTTGATCACTCTATAAAAAATAACACAAAATGTTCACGTATTGCTGAATGTTTATTATGCGTACCCTATACCCTAGAATAAGCAAAACACCTTGTGGCCATGGCCAAGAAATATGCAATGTAATATGCATGCAGGTTAGCATTTCTTAATAGTTTTTTCGCATTGCTTAATGCTTATCAGCCCATAGCTCAAGTATTATCTTAATGCGCGTATTGGCATGTAGTTAATAAAATGAATTTAAGCAATACTCTGATTGAGAAATGCGATTTGGAGAGACTCAGATGAGCAAAAGGAAATTAAAAACGATGTGATTTTCGGAAAACAAATATTTATTTATTAGTAATATTTTCTACAAATCTGAAACAATATCTAGCTTGCATTTCGTTTCGCAATACCGATTTGAATTAACATTTATTCGATTTATACTTAAAAAAATTGGTTGCCTGTAAAGTCGGTATACGGGCGAAAGTTTTACGTGACAACGACTTTCACTTTTTATGTCTGTCTCTCTCGCTCTTAGGCGGGCTAACCATGCCCGAGTGGAAGGGACGCGTGCCTCTCACTCGCTCTCATTGTGAGCGCATAACGTGAGCGGAGCGTAACGCAGTTTCTTGAAGTGTCACCCGGCAAACCAATTTATAAGACGTTGTCACGTCAAAATAGACAAATAACAGGAGAATAATTTTACCCGACCCGACCCGACTTACGCAAATATGAAGAAACGCTATTCCCTTTCCCTTATCTGGCCGATTCGTCATACATTAACTAATGTTATACCCCGACCCGACTTATGCGAATTTAATTGTCACAGTTATCGCTCAGTGGCAATATTAACAGTTACACGCAAGTACTTGGTATTAGGTACTCGGTAAAATTAGAACCAAGAAAAAAATCGTAGATAGACCGGGTAACTGATAAAAGCTGTCCTCGACGGTATCAGTAATAACAATACACTGTTGCGAGGAAATATGATTACAAATCTCGTAAAATGTAAATTAACTTTAAATAAAACCATTTCAAACTCAATGTCGAAAGTCGTATCGTAGAGTACCTAGAGTTCTTACTCCTGGTACTTAAATATACGCAATGACCAATTTAACATGTGAGCTCCGATTGCGCATGTTTACTACGGTCATATAGATTCACTTAGACTAGGCAGTAGTGAGCCATAGGAATTAGAGTAACGTCAAATTACTTTGCCATACATGTGAATAAGATGCGTTTTTACCCGCTCGTATTAAAGGATAAAAGAGCGCTTTACGAGCTAGTGAGGGGAAAATATGTTTGGTAAGTGTCATTTAGAATTGCGTTCCACAATAGAGGTGCAGAAACATAAAAAACTGATTTAAATGTATCAGAAAGCGAGGGAAAAAGGCAAAAAAAATTGCCAAATTAACAAATGCAAACTTTCAAAACGTACGTGTCACCATCGTCGTCTTGTTCGTAAACAGTGTCTTGGGTAGATAGCATGTCAAACCAAAACAAAGCCGTTTCTGGCTTTTGTTTAGTATTTCTCTCCTGTGGCATGTAACTTGTTGCCACAGGCCAACGAAAACACTTTACCTATATACTCACGAACTAATAGAATATTATTGTAATGAAATTCTATTTGACAGCGTCGGAGACAACTGTATCATTTCAGACCGGTGAATAGGTATCACAGATTTAGATATTCAGTAGATGAAGTAAATAGCACCATTTGTACGGGAACCAAGCGTGTCGACTTTTTAAGGTGCGTTCAAACTAAAAGAGCATTCGCTGTTCTAACCTCCCACTCTACGAAATTCGATCGGGACACAAAACGTGATTGGTTGATTTCGTAGAACGGGCGCTAGAACAGCGAATGCTCTTTTGGTTTAAACGCACCTTTAGCTGTCATTGAGACGTCACGGTCGGAATTTAGTGATGGGAAAACCTAAACGATTCAAAGACACTAATGCCCTTCCACCCGCAACAATGCAGCCGTCTCTCTCGTACACATATATTTTATATCTGTGGGCTCGCTCGCTCACTATTAAATTTATTGTAGAACGAACAACACTAGTCGCTAAATTGTCAGCCTCCGTAGCCTAGTTGGGAGTGACCCTGCCTACGAAGCTGGAGGTTCCGGGTTCGAATCCCGGCGAGGGCATTCTTTGTGTATTTATTTATCACAAATATTTGTTCCTCGGTCATGGCTGTCTATGTATTTAAGTATCTATATGTCTCTCTCGTGTTCCTAAGGTACCCCTATGGTACAGAGGGCCTTCACAAATGCACGCCATGCTTCTCGATCCCCAGCAACACTCCTAGCCTCACTCCAGGTCATCTGAACGGCTTCAAGTTCCTTTTCGACGGAACGACGCCATGTGTGCACCGGACGACCAGGTCTGCGTCGTCCACCGGACGGCTGCCAACTAAAGGCCGTGCTGGCAATGTTGTTTTCAGCCCGTCAGAAAGTATGACCAATCCATTGCCACTTCCTCTTCGCAATTTCTTGTCCAATCGGAGATTGTCCACACCTAGACCAGAGCTCTTCGTTTCGAATAGTCTGTGGCCAATAGATGCGAAGGATGGATCTGAGAGACTTGTTAACGAAAACTTGAAGTTTATTTGTTAACCCTTTAGTTACCCTCCAAGTCTCACAACCAAACAGTAGGACTGACTTCACTATCGAATTGAAGAGCGCCAGCTTTATGCGTCGGGTAAGTACGTTTGAATTCCAAACTGGTCTGAGCTGGGCAAAAGCTGCTTTAGCCTTGTTGATTCTGGCTGCTACATCCTCATCCGTTCCACCCTGGTTTGTCACAGTGCTCCCAAGATACACAAAAGATGTCACAGTATCTAGACACGCTTCCTGGAGCCTCAGCGAACCCGTATCGCACGACTTGACCCTCATCTCTACGGTTTTCGATCGATTGATTCGCAGCCCTATCTTCTCAACCTCTCCTCGCAAGTTTTCCAGTTTCGCTTCTAGGTGCGTTAAAGTTGGCGATATCAATACGATGTCATCTGCGTAGTCCAAATCTTCAAGTTCTGCGTGGCCCCACCGTATGCCTCTCGGAGTTGATGTCACCTCTCTCATGACATCATCAAGTAGAATAGTCCGTGGGCTAGTCGGTCTGAAATTAGAAAACGGTATAATTTGGGGGTACCAAGTGTCCTTTTTACAGTAGTAAGACATATTCATAAGGATGTAAAAAAAGTATGATAGACATCTTAAAGTGGTAGCTAATAGGCATACGGGCTATTTCAAGATTTCCGTTGTATGACAGGTATGGTTAAAATTAGGAGGTACAAATTTTCCTTTTCATGGCTGTTAGATAAGCTTATAAAAACGTCAAAAATGCAAGATTGCTATTTATAAGTGCTACCTAACAAAAATGGGGGCCAATCAAAGATGGTGGATCTCAAGTTTTACAAAATCAAGTATATCTCGAGAACTATTAAATATATCTAATTACTCTCTTGAACAAAATTAAAGGCATATCTGTAAGCTTCATATTTTGCATGTACACCATATTGCTAAAACCAACCAATACTTAATTATGACCAAATTTATGAAAATTTCGTGATTTTGATTTTTTTTGTGTCGTGTTTTTACAAAGTAGTCATGACGCTAGAAAAATTAAATATTTTTTTAAAGATAGTGTATTTAATAGGCTTTAATTTGATGTATATAACTTGTTGGCGGTATTAAAAAAAAGACCCATAAAAAATATTTAAATGAATTGTAGCCAACAAGTTATATACATCAAATTAAAGCTGATTAAATACACTATCTTTAAAAAAATATTTAATTTTTCTAGCGTCATGACTACTTTGTAAAAACACGACACAAAAAAAATTAAAAACACGAAATTTTCATAAATTTGGTCATAATTAATTATTGGTTGGTTTTAGCAATATGGTGTATATGCAAAATATGAAGCTTACAGATATGCCTTTAATTTTGTTCAAGAGAGTAATTAGATATATTTAATAGTTCTCGAGATATACTTGATTTTGTAAAACCATCTTTGATTGGCCCCAATTTTTGTTAGGTAGCACTTATAAATGGCAATCTTGCATTTTTTACGTTTTTATAAGCTTACCTAACAGCCGTGAAAAGGAAAATTTGTACCTCCTAATTTTAACCATACCTGTCATACAACGGAAATCTTGAAATAGCCCGTATGCCTATTAGCTACCACTTTGAGATGTCTATCATACTTTTTTAACATCCTTATGAATATGTCTAACTACTGTAAAAAGGACACTTGGTACCCCCAAATTATACCGTTTTCTAATTTCAGGCCGACTAGCCCACGGACTAGAATGATAAATAAGAGCGGTGATAGGAGGCATCCCTGTTTTACGCCAGCGGTCATATTTATGGGCGGTCCTAGCTCCTTCTCATGCACTACTCGGCACGTACTGCCTTCATACAGCGAGCGTATAATTCGCACTATTGCGTCAGGGACACCCCGGCGGTACAGGCTCGACCACAGCGCACTCCAGTTGACTGTGTCGAAGGCTTTCTCGAAATCGACAAATGCTAGGAATAATTCGGTCTGCCATTCAACACATTGTTCAACCAGTATACGTAGGGTGTTAGTGTGGTCTGCACATGATCGTCCTGGTCGGAAACCAGCTTGTTCGTCCCTCAATGTCTCGGCTATCTTCTCGGATATGCGATTCAGCACAATCTTTTCCAGGACTTTGGCTACAGAAGGCAAGAGAGTGATGCCACGCCAGTTATCGCACTTTGACAAATCACCCTTCTTCGGGACTTTCACAAGCAGCCTCTGCTTCCATTCTAATGGAACCACTCCAGTCTCCCAAACCCGGGCAATGAGAGGGCATAATAGCGCGGCGGAAGTTGCCGCGTCTGCACGGAGCATATCCACGTGGATGTTGTCGATCCCTGGTGCCTTGCCCGATTTGAGTAGCTTGATGGCAGCTTCCACTTCGTTAAAAGTAGGGGGGCTTACGGATACATCTAGTAACTTCCTTTCCCGCCTAACAGTTCCTTCTACGTCCGAGGAAGGGGACTGCAGCCGAACCAACAGGTTTGTAAAATGTTCAGTCCATCTTTGCAACTGCTCCTGGGTTGTACATAAAAACTGTCCATTCGTATCCCTAAGTGGCTTCGCTGCTCCACGACTATTTTTTCCGCTGAGTCGACGCGTTATATGATATAACTCTCCCATGTCTTTTCTGACCGCCGCCGCATTTGCACGATCCGCCAGATTGTCGGCTGCCCTACGTTGGTCACGACGCGCTAGTTTCTTAATTTTTGAGCGAAGAGAGGTATAACGCGTCTGCATGCTTGTCATATTAGATGCTAAAGATGAAAGCATACTGATCTTAGCGGCCTGTCTTTCTTCAATAGTCTGCCATAGCTCGTCAGACATCCATTCCTCCCTGCGAGTCTTGGAGTAGCCCAATACACTTTTGCCAGCCTTTGTATAAGTGGTGCGAATACGGCTCCATGTCTCTTCTATTTGCTCGTCTTCCAGTTCCTCTAGAAGTTCAAACTGGTTTCGAAGTTCCAAGCAGAATTCTTTTCGACATTCTGGGTTCCTAAGCTTTGTAACGTCGAAGCATCTGGAGGTTTTATCCGGTTTTCGCCGAGCAGATGCAAGCTTCAGGCGTATCTCTGCGAGAACAAGGTGATGATCACTGTCAATATCCGCACCGCGGCGGTTACGCACATCAAGCAGGGAGGACTTCCATGATCGCAATATGGTCGATCTGGTTGCGTGTAACACCGTCTGGAGATATCCATCTATATGTATCTATCTATTATATATATCGTCGCCTGGTACCCACATCACAAGCCTTAATTGAGCTTGCCGTGGGACTAGGTCGATTTGTGTAAGATGTCCCAAGATATTTATTTATTTATTTAATTTGACGGATGAATGAGAAATGGGCTGTACTACGAAGCCGAAGCGATACGCGAGAGTATCGCTAGTCTCATATTCATCATCTCTTTGTCGATTCACATGGTCGATCAAACGCTTAAAGCAAACGCAGCAATGTAATGTAAACGCCGGTTTGTAACGTAATTCTATAGTAGTTAGTAGCTTAGGTATACCCTTGGACCCATAAATAAAAATACGGATAAAATAATTAAAAATTAATTCACGCACAATATTATTTAAAAATTACTTAAGTGTGATGGGAAATATGTTTTTGTTTTTGTGCGCTGGAAATATTTGGGCTGGTGCAGTTAATTATCATGCAATGAGGCATTTTGTATTTTTTTCCTACGTGCGGCTGCAACAGCTGACGTATGTGGACTGTCATTAGAAATGGCCATCTCAGTGGCTGTCACTGAGTTCTGACACGCGAAGTAGATACATTTGCTTCTTCTAGTCTATATTCATTTCTGTGATAGGTATCTACAATATAACGCACGAAATTTGAATCGCGGTTGAATAAAAGGTCGCGACGCGACCCGCGCCGCTTTGTAGTGCAGTCATTGAAGCATTATTGCTCCGATTTTTTTTACTGGGAACCGAATTGCATACAATTTTGGAATTAAATTCATTACCCTTAACTTCAAAGGTGAAAATGATTTGAACTCCGCAACCACCCTGGGGGTGGTTGCCACCCCTTCTCGGGGATGAATTATTTTTTTTGCAAAATAACCTCGGATATCGATAGAAAACCTAATTTTAAGCAAAAAATTATGCATGAAGTTTTTCAAAAAATCCAATAGGTACTTTTCGAGTTATTGGCAATTGAAAATTCGCATTGTTTCACGTTTTTCATCGGTTTTTTGCAAATATCTCCAAAAATACATGTTTTATCGAAAATTTTATAAGAACAGAGTTGTTTTACAATGAACGAATGAAAAATTTGTTGAGGTTAAATTTTATTTAAGAACTGGTAAGTTGTGGATCAATGAAACAACTAAATTTCAAACCATTGTATTTCTGGTGTTTTTGAAGTTACGAGTGAGGTATTGTGTTCGAAGATAAACAATTTAGTTGGCTATCGAATCGCATTCTTGGTTTCTAATTATTTTCAATAGTATATGTGTTATGCAACTTTAAACAAAAAATGAGATTTGTTTCAGAAATACAGAAATACAGACTTTATTGGTAAAAGCAATTTACATTTTACACGTCATTTATAAATTAAGTAATATTGATATTGATACAATTCGCAGAATTAACTATTTAAAATAAAAATAATAATCCGTTGTTTGGGTCAATCATCCAGTCGATGTGTTTTTGAAATCATCAATACTGTAGTACGCTTTGTCCAACAGTAATGACTTTAATTTATTTTTGAAAATTGCATCAGTTTGCGAGTCCTTAATGGAATCTGGTACAGCATTGTAAAGTATAGGGCCCATGATATCGAGTGACCGTCTAGATTTGGCGAGCCTACGCTTAGGGATTAAGAGCCGTGGTCGCCTGCGTGCGGGAGGGTCACAGATCGGCGCACTTGTTATATATTTATGTATATTTGTCCTTACATACATACAGGCAGTTAATATATATATAGACGGCAACGTTAAAATTTTATGTTTTTTAAATAAAGCCTGTGCAGGGTAGTCTATAGGTTTTCCATCGATTACCCGCAGGGCGCGTTTTTGCATTTTCAGCAGTCTGTCGCGATCAGCGGCTGTGCACCAGAGGTCCACACCCTGCGTAAGAATCGAATGGAAATATCCATAGTAGGCAGTTTTAATATTTTCGACAGATAGACTAGGGGCTATTCTAGACAGTGCGTAGCATGCCGAGGCCAGTTTGTCGCAAGTCGCCTGTATGTGTGGGGTCCATGTCAAGCCCGCATCAATCTGGAAGCCTAGGTATTTAACCGTTTGGACTTGAGGAATTTGTGTATTGTTTAAAATTATGTCTAGTTGAGATTTGTTTGATTTCCTTAACTGAAAATGTACTACATTTGTTTTTTCTAAGTTTAGGAGCATACCGTTGGCGGAGAACCAGTATACTAGACAATTCATCACTTGAATAACCTTCGACTTCAAACTGTCAAAATTGTCAGCATGAACGATAACACAAGTGTCATCGGCAAACATAACATATTCTTGACCCGGGCAAGAAATTGTTATATCATTCACGAGAATCAAGAAAAGATCATTTCCAACAGTAGACCCCTGAGGCACAGCACTGTCACCGATAGGCTCCATGTCTGATTTGGCATTTAAGACGTGAGTACACTGCTTACGGTTTTTTAAAAATGATGTCATTGTGTCTAAGACATTACCGGTGACGCCGTAATGCGAAAGTTTATTGATGAGGAGCGTGTGGTTGATCACCTCGAAGGCGCGCGACAGGTCGCAGAAAATGGCGGCCACCTGCCGCGCGTCCTCCAGGTGTGCCAGCACGCGCCCCACCACGTCGCGGACGGCGTCCGTCGTCGACCGGCCCGGCTGGTACGCATACTGCTGACTGTTCAGTAGCCTATTGTCAGTAAAATGTGCCATAAGCCTACCACTAAGCAGCCGTTCAAATATCTTAGAAATCGTAGGTACCAAAGAGATGGGTCTAAACGACTTAGGTAAATTCATTTCACCCCTACCCTTATAAATCGGTTGAACCTTTATTAACTTAAAGCTATCAGGATATATACCTGCATTCACACAGTCATTAAATAAGTGAAGTAACAGGGATATCACGACCGGGGGCAAACAATCTAAAATATGTGTCGACATATCGTTTATGTCTCTGGATGTTTTTCGTTTAATTTTTTTACATGCGTCGATGAATTCAGTCAGACTGAATGGAATAAAAATAAGTGTCGGAGGTGGTTTATCTAAAAATGTATGCAAAAATTTTAAAGCAGTGGAGGTGCAGTTTCATTGTGTCCTCGTGCATGTATTCAATGAAACACCTGAATTTTTACATTGAAACAGACGTAATAAATCCAATGAACTATGAAACAGACTTAACCAACATTGGAACTATATATTATATGTTATATATAACACAGTTCCAACCAGTATATAACATATAATATATGTTATATATAACACAGTTCCAATTTTGGTTAAGTATATAGGTAGTATATAGTAGGTATATAGGTCCGCTTGCAATGAATACAAAATAAAGGAAAGTTAATAATAACGGTAGGCTGGAGTAGCTTTAGTTTAGTAGGATTCTAATTTGTTAAATGATTAATAAGACCACTGAAAGATATATGAAACTGAAAGAATGTTTCATTGTATACAACCCAAGTTTCATAGTAACTTAACAATGTCGTCGATAACTGCGACATATTGCAAAAAAAGTTATGTTTTATGTATCCTCGTAGTATGACTGCAACCCAGGCGAACGCGAGAGGGTCCTGGACATCTCCACGATAGATATCATACACTTTGTGACAACATAAATATCATGTTGTTTTATTGTGTACGTATGTTTTATTGTTAAACACATTACTTAAACTATTGCCATCAATGAAACATTCAACTTTTTAAACTGTCCTATCTCAGCCAATTTGAAAGTTAAAAATCGTACATTTTGCCATAAAATAGACTAATAGTCATAATTATTTATGATATGTAAAAAAGTAGCTCTAGTTCTGAAAATTGCGTAAATATTCTTAAAACGTTTTTGAGAAAAGTGTATTGTTTCAATGTGTACTAATAAATAGTGTTCAGTGAAACACCGTGAGCTGTTTCATTGTAAACTAAAAATATCACGGGTAACCAACATTGAAACAGAGTTACATAATCAATAGTAAAACAGGTTATTATATTAATATGTGGTTGTTCTTAGTAAAATTCTTGGGAAGATTAATTGATTAACGAATCTTTATGGCATTGGCGCATTAAGCAACCAAAAAATGTTCATATCACATATTAATACAATATGTAGGAACAGAATGTTTTAAAAGATAAAAAATATGTTTTGTTACCACTATTACTACGCATATAATTTTACGAAATATTTAATATATAGTATAATTATACTAGTCAACCAAAAATATTAGAAATGTACTACTTAGACTCTCTTGTACCACCCAGGTTTAGCCAAATAACCAGGTATTCACCAGCATGAGCTAAAGTGACCATTTTACTGGTCAGTGTTTAACCCTAGGTTATACAAGTGGGCCTTAATAGATTGATAATGAGGTGCTTAACATGAAACATGTTTAAATAAACAGTCTCATAGAATAGTAACCTTTTGCAATTTCACATTCGGTGTACAATAAAACTATACAGTACACAACGAAACATGGACCTGTTTCATTGTACATTAGATAAAAATGTTTCATTGTGAGACACCAGGGTATTATTTTAAACTAAATAAAAAAACGAGGCCAAAACTTGAACTAATTTTAAAAGTAATTAGCTTAAGATAAACTTGAATACATATACAATACGACAAAAATATAAATACTACCAAACAATTCTCTGTATTCTTACAAAAAATTACGAAATATAAATAAAAATTGTTACTTTTCCTGGTTCAATTCGCTTTGAAGCATGTAGCGACGTGCTACTTCTGCGATCGTCGCTCGCACCCTGGGGAGTTGTGGAGGGTCCCTAAGCTCGTCCTTGTTTGATAGACGGGGCTAGCCGTTAAGGTCAGGTTTCCGAGATATCGCAAAGTTTCATTGTGTCCGTTTGTGTCAATGTTCCACAACTAACCCTACATAATTTGCCTGCGTCACATGTTTAATTTTTTTATTTAGTTTCCATCGACCATCTGCGACCATATATAACATGGACGTCTAACGCTAGCTCAAAAATGCTCCCAAAACCAATTGTTCAATTGTGCCCAGGTGGGCAGGACATATCGTTTTTCTTAACGCCGCGCATTATTTCGGCGCAACATCTTTGACAAACGTTTATAGAAACTTTCCAATCAAAACTTTAATAGAGATTTTTGCCAATCAAAACTTTGATGGGCCAACCACAACTATTTTTAAATGGCGGTTTAAGTTTTTATAGGTTGATATTGAAATTCATTACCGTGATGCATTGAAGAGAGGGTGACAGTTGTCAACTAAAATTCAGGCCCGTTTTTGATAGGCAATTTAGTATGGCGTGCGGCTTCCATGTTTTATTTGTTCGTAGTCGACCATGGATGCCACTTATTTTCTGTGTACCTACTTACTAGCGGCGCCATTTTGACTGTGAACATGTAATTTCAGTTTAATTTTGTTTAAGTAAATAAAAGTCTGATGAACATAGAAATCTTGTTTATTTGCTGAAAACCGAATTAAATTCGGAGGTAATACCGTATTTTTATCTTCAATGACTGCAGTTTTGGTAGAATCCGATTTTTCCAATCGCACAGTTTGATCTTATAGTTTTCATCCCACTTTATGATATATTTTACAAAATGTATACATTCTTATATATTATTAGGTACAACAATTTTCACTCTGACTGCCCTATATTTTTGTGTATTTCTTTGGTGACAAAGAAACGTGTAAATAGTAATTCCGAGGCAAACGTAGAGGAGCAAGAAGCAAATTAATTATTTACTGAATCTTTTATTTCAAGTTAGGTATCGCAATAAAAATGTGTCATGTGAAAATAGCTCTTCATTGCATTAAGCCGTCTACGAACAATGCGTTCTCAATGACACATGTATTTTGTTAACGATCACCATTTTGTAACCAACCAATCAGAACGTCCAAATATTTATGGACATTTGCGTAATTTAAACCGATCGATCGTTTTGACGAGTTTGATTGATTGGCTTAGCGCATATGCGTATATTCAATTCAGGCCCGTAATAATGAACATAATTTTGTATGAAGAGATGCTTCCATGTTTTTTCCGTTCGCCGCAATTAGCAGACCTTTGTTCTGTCAAATTAGTTCTTCTTCTTAGTAATTCCCATTTCAGCTAAAGCCACAACACAAGAAACCATGAAACCCATAATTGGATAATTTCATATTTTTTCTCTAAAAACATATTATTATGTTCTACTGGAGAGTTATAAAAATAATAGTTTGAAACCGTAAACAAAAGTTCGTACGAAATGGTGCCTGCACTCGATCAAATTTCAACGATAGGCTGGCTGATTTACAGCTTATGGCCTTGACATTCCAATCAGTTATGATGATTCATGAATGACAGCCTTTGTTCTCACATATGACATATCTTTATTCAAATTTCATCACAATATTTTGTTCCGCGGACTATTAAAATATGACCTCTGACTATAAACGTAACATCAAACATAACATTATTGAAAATTATTTTAACAAGGAAATTAGATGTCTATGGTACTAAACATTACAGTGAAGAAGGGCTAGTTGCGCAGACTTATGATTATTAACCTGTCATTTCTCAACTCTTTTTCATAAATGCATAAACACGTACACGTCTATGAATACGTTCACTTATGATATAAATCAGCGACATAACATATTTTTGAAGGTCGTTTTTTTTCTAAGGCAAACCCTGGCGAGCAAAAAAAGTTGAAGAAAAGCGAACAAAAATAGCAAATAAAATGCACGGTCGACGTCGGTCTAGAAGCACGTCAACTGAACAATCCAGTCTATCAGATGTCGTGTCGATGGAAGACGAACTGGATTCCTTATTTTCGATGCGTGAAAATACACCAAATAATGAACAAACTATACCCCCTTCTGTCGCAGATTTTCGTGAACATTTTGTTGAAGCAGACTCTTCGGATGATGGTAAGTGGATTCAGACGTCTGTTTCTTAGCCTCTCGTGTGTCGCGAATATTTTTTTCTAATAGTCTCCACGTCACTGATCAGTGCTTAGACACACGAAGGGTTAATACCTAAAATTTATATTATTCTATCAGTGTGAACTCGATGATAGAATTAGCAATTTAATTTAAATCTAATTAATCAATATGTATTCGCAGTCTGTCATTACCTTCAAGTAAGTATTGCAAATAATATCAGATGGTGAAAAAATGTTTACCTAACATTTGATGAAAATACAGTTGCTAATACTTACGCGACTAATGATATTGACGTTTCATTGTGATCAATAACTTTTTGAAAAGCTAAAGTACAATATATAAACTTACAATTCCAGATGATAGTGAACATGAAGAAATGGACGCGGCTACTGATCACGTGATGCCGTCGAGGCTCAACTCAGAGAGTTTGGATGACCAGTCAAGTCCCGACCAAGAAGTTGTGTTGTGATTGAGCAAAACCAAGATTCCGTGGTCCCCTCCGGTAAGTCTAATTAAATAGTTAACCTTCCGGTAATATCTCCGTGCCTCCTAGGGCGTTTGTGCACTACACTGACTTTTACCGTCCGGTAGTCCGGTTTTTTACGGTCCGATATGCCACGCCATTAAATGTATATAGTAGCTTGTGCACTATACGTAATTTTACCGTCCGTCATTTTCCTTTTCCCCATTCCGGACAGTATTTTTCCGATTCGAGATGACAGCTATGAAAAACGTGTTAATGCTTGTGCACTGCGTCCGGAATTGCACTGACTTTTACCGTCCCCGATAGTTCGATTTTACAAGCCAATCATCCGTTTTTTTCATGCTACTATGCCGCACCTCCGAGTAAAAAGACGGACAAGTGCACAAGCCAATCATGCGTTTTTTTCATGCCATATCGGACCATGAAAACTCTGTCTGCCGGGCAGTAAAATTCATTGTGGTGCACAATCGCCCTTACTCGTAGACACGCCCGTTAATAGGGCATTGAAATACCTATCAAGATGAAAGCGAATAAGCTTATTATTAAGTTCGATTGTGGTGAAGTCTAGTTCAATCCGAAACAGTTCGATTTCTGTAAATTTTCGGCTTGTTGCACAAACTCGATTTTTTTTAAGTTCAGAATCATTACGACAAAGCCCGGTTGAATAGGGGATCTGGGGGCTGGTTTTTCACTTATACTATCATGAGCAATTATTATTAGTAAATTGTTTGATGTTACTCAAAAATTTCAGCAGATACTAATGATGCAGAAATGGGCACAGCAAATGAAGTAATATTTGAAGCAACCTTTTCTCCAAACCCTATTGTCTATGGTAAGTTTAATGAGATACACCTTCGATGTTGTCTTTATCTCTAAATAATAAATTGGGTAATGCCGAGATTTCGTTGTTCCAACCATTTTTACTGCCCACGACCGTTCTACTATTCGGCTAAATTAAATGTTTAACTTCAAAGTTGGTGAGATAAAACTTTACAACCAAATATTTTATCACCTTTCATTTGCAAGAACGTGTTCTAACCACTGAGCTATGCCGCTGTTATTTCAATCCAGCTATATTTTGATTTACACCCATTTGTATTGCTACAGTCAAAGACAAAATAAGGTGTACACAAAAATGTTCAAAAAATATGTCCCAGTGCACTCTAATTCTGTGTAATAAGAACGTCGTAACATATTTATGAGCGGATTTTTTCGATACTTATTTTTGCACTTGACTGTACAACACTATTTCTACATCAAGCAAAGCCAGAAATTAAATACGTGCTTCGGATTCTGTGATTTAACTATTTACCATGAATTTAGGATACCTAAGTGTGGTTTTAGGAGTCACTAAAACCAACACAATTCCCGACTCTCACTACCTTCTCCTGCTCTACTTTTTTTTAATGAATCAAAATTTTCAGATCTCCCTATAGGGATAGATTCGGAGACTTCAAATAATGATATAGTTTCCATACCGTTAAATGGAGCATTTTATGGTACGTATAACTTCCTTCAGCGTAACTGCATAATGTAATTTACTAAGATTACTTTATTTTTATTCTATTGTAGACAATAACGAAGAAATATCCACAACCATATCAGCAGAAAAGAAACACTTCAATCACTATATAGGAAGGCCAATAAAATTAATTACTTAAGCATTAAAATATCTATAAGGCTATTTTAAAACAGATATCTTTTTTTAGGTTGTCCGGACAACACAACGCAAAATGTGACCAACTCACAATTAAGTCAGATATTGGAGGAAATCAAGTCACTCAAACAAAATGTCTTGAATATAAACAAAAAGCTCGACAATAAGCCTCCAATAGTACCCTCGGGCGCGGGCCCACCAGTGGAAGAGGGCCTCAAAACTCGTCTGTTCTGCAGTTCCATGCTTCCATGCAAAACATACGACACATTTGAAGAGTTTGGTAAATTGTTGGACCAAGATCCTGAATACCAAAGATTCTTAGCGAGTGACTTGCATGAGGATATTAGTTTAATATGAAAATGATAATCTGATTTTAATCGATGTAATTTCCATTTCAGAATTATTGTGTAGAGTTTATACTTTTCCCGAACAATGCGGTAAAATGGTCCCTCTCGAGAGCAATCACGTTGATATTGAGGAGATTCATGACGCAAGAGCTCGCCTCCCTGTTCACCGGCGTGCGCGGGACGAAAAAAAAACCTAAAATTTTTATAGAAACCACATTCTATAAATATTTAAAAGGTAAAATAAATGACTAAAACTCTCCTACTAATGAATTTTAGTTCGATTTATATATTACTTGTTGTCTATTATTGTTTCAGAATATTGTCTAGATTGTCTAAATAGATACCCGCAATTAACAACTGGTAAAAATGAAAGCGAGCGAGAAAGGGAATTTAGAAAATCACTGGCTATGGTTATAGCTAATTGCAAAGATTGGAATGGTGACAGGTGGAAAACGTACTCAACTAAAAAGCGAAAAAGCAGATCATAAAGAGAACGAAGACCTGATCATCAAATAACTGAAATCAGGTAATCGTACAGGGATCTTGAATGAAAGTTCATAATTGTTAATTGTGAGTGTTACAATTAAGTGGTAAGTACTTTATGAGTATCACCTCTGAAAATTATAATAAGTTTTTTATTTGTCATTAATTAAATATTCAGTCTTACAAATAAAAGTACTGGATTAAATATTGTTTTATTTTCTGACCATATTCGTAATTTTGAAGTAAATGTTTAAACTTATCGAGCGAACTTGACTTGAACAGGTGTGTGTATAAGCGAGGGACGGCACCTGCATTACATCAACCACCTGGGTGTTATTTTTATATGACGTCCTTTTTTATCGCAAGTCTTAGCTCAAAGTGCCGTCTCGCTCCGATACACGCACGCAGACAATTGTAATGGCGGCACACCGCACATACAATGGTTTGCTTAGATTTCGTTTTTCTACACTTGAATTGTAAGTTTGGCTTATGTAATATCTACCAACTCTGTTACAATGACTATAAATAACAGAGAAGGAAATCCAGTCAAAATACATATACACAACATTGCATTATAATATTACATCGACAGGAAACTGTTTATAAATTCTGTACTTAATTGTTGTGTTCTAATAATTCATTGCTCTCGATTAGGGAAATAAATATTCACAATTGGTGTAACAAAGCTTCAAATGGTAGAAAAAGTCACCTGTGTTGTAGATAAAAAAAACAGACATTTTTATATTTTTAAATAGTTTCAACTCAACCATTGTATTCTCGCCGAAACTATTGCTATAGAAGACGATGAAAATACGAAATTCGGAATTAGTTCCGTTTTCACCTTCAGTGAAAATTTCTAAAAGTTTTGGGCAAATTATTAGGTAAGTAACAAATTATTAGGTAAGTAACAAATTATTAGGTAAGTAACAAATTATTAGGTAAGTAACAAATTATGAGGTAAGTAACAAATTAAGTATTAGGTAAGTAACAAATTACAAAACAATTCCTAGTGTTCATGAACAACTTCAACTACTTAAATTACTTTCAACAAACTTAATTCTGATAGAAAAGGATCAACATTATAACAGTTTTTAAAAATATCGTAATATTATAAAACGTTTCAATATGATTATGTAAATAAAAAAACTATCCGAATCCCCTTATAACTATTTACAACTAAAATAAAAGATTGGTTGTAAAAAATTATATAATACTAAAAAACAATTCAAATTCTCGAGTAAAAATAATTACTCGTCAATTTATCGAGCTATAGCGCATCCGAATCATGGTTTAATTAGGTACTACCGCGAAAATTGAAATTCGTCAATTTCGAGGATTTATCTCTGTCACTCAAACGAAGGCGTCATTAGAGTGAGAGAGACAAATCCTCGAAATTTACTAATTTCGTTTTTCGCGGTAGGGCCGCAGTTCAAAGTCGACCAGAGTTATTTTCATTCTGGTTTGATAATTTCTAACAGCAGTTCTTAAGTCTACAAAAAATATGCTATTAAGCTTCTGCACCGTTATTCGAAACCTACATTAATATTTGAGAGAGGCAATCTTGTTTACTATGACGTGACGGTTGCTGATTTGACTATACTCTACTCTTTTTACCCCCTCTATCAGTTTCCCGTTTTTGCCACCAGGGTAGGGAGTGTAGGGACGCCCGCTCCCTCGTCATTGGTGTCTCGTTTACCGAGACC